>VYZW01002566.1:0-10172 GCA_013401315.1 Balaeniceps rex | reverse complement strand
TCAGAAATCTTCAGGCCTATATTCAGACTTGACAGTAGGGGTGTAATTTCTACCTGCTATTCACTAACATCTTGCATGGGTTTGAAGACACATCGGTACTAAGGCACAATACCTGCTAATATCTGTTGTGGCAGATGGATTGCTGAACCAAGAAGAAAAAAAAAGGTCTAACTTAATTTGGCAAATTTATGTACTAGTTACTTCTAGAAACAGAAAACTAGCTTTCTTTCACTAAACTATTCATGTAGCATCTTGCTCCCAGTTCTGAACCTTGTTTTGGTCTGTCTTCATTAGCCTAGAAGCCAAGGTTAATTAGAAGCAAGATTGTGATAGGCTGAAATGTTCATTTCAATTTCAAATTCAAAAGGGTTGCAGGAATGAGAGGACCATTTTAAAAAAAGAAAAAAGTTATTTGAGACTTTATTCTTCTGTGAGTTAGCAAACAAAGATTCTTTGCTAGCTATTCAAACCATCCTGTCATAGAACTCAAATAAGGAAACCACAAACTCTGCTTTTCTGGCTTACAGCACGAGTTCCAAAATAATAGAGGGAACGTAGCCCAGTGGTTAGGGTACTGTCTGAGGCTTCAAAAGATCTGGGTTCATTTTTCTTCTGCCACAAACTTCTTCTCTGACCTTAAACTGTCTCTTCCACACCCTCCCCCTAAATGGTCTAGCACTTTACACACTGTGGGCTGAATGCCAGTTTCAGGATGTTTTGCAGGCTAGGGACATAGTGTGAATTGCTCAAGGACTTCTCTGCTGTAGCTGCCCAGTGTGGGGAGGAGCAAAGCTGAGGTGGGCCCCTCCACACTGGACTGCATACCTAACCTTAAAAGTGATGAGAAGGAAACAAGGAATGCTTTTTCCATGTGTTTTTAGCAATTCACTGTAGTGAAGTCTTTTCTTGCACTAGGAGGAGCATTTTTCTGGGGACGACGAATTTGCTTTTCCCTCTCTCATGCCATCTGTTACAGAAGTGCTGTCTAGCTGCTTTCTTAGGAGTACAGATTGCAGGGATCCAGACCTGAGAGGTTACTGGCTGTTGCTACGTGGACTTGTGTTAGAGACAGAGGTTGCAGAGCGAAAACCCTGCCATAGTCTCTTCTTCTGCTCCAGTAGCAGCCCCTGCTGCATTATGTTTTATTGTTCCTGCAGCAAGTTGAGTTGTGTTCTTTTGTTTCCCTGGCCTAGCCAAACGGGGGGAATCAGGCTATAGACTGGCTGTAGTCCACTCTGGATATTGTCGGTTGGACTACTGCTTTTTACACATTGTAAGGAAAGATGTGTCAGAAACAAGGATCTCAGTTGAAACAAAGACTCTATAAGGACCTATGATAAATGAGAAGGAAAAGGCAGTACAACTATTTTTCCTTCTAGCAGTTTGACAATTCTTTCTGTGTGTGTTTTATCCTCCTTAAAACTGAACCTGAAAAAATAATCTACAGTAGCAAGCTTTTCTGTGTGAAAGCTGAATTTTTTTTTTTTTGGTGCACAACAATGATCGGAGTTGCCCTGACTATGTAGATTTTGGGTATCTGTCCAAAATACATGTAAGGCAGTCAAGCTGTAGGGATTCACCGATTTGTTTGAGTAGTAGTTATACACTATTAATGCATGGTGTACTTGCAAAACTAAGTTTTTTAAAACTGTATCACAATATGATGTGTACGTCACCTATTACAGAGAATTTCTGCAATCCTGCTGCATAGTTGATCTTGCCACATAAGATGGAATGGCAGGCTGGGCAATACAGTGTGACCTGCAAGCCTGCTGTATAGCTAAAATAGTTACTATGTTATTTACATGCCCATAATTCATTAGTAAATTCAGGGACTTACGTGAGTGTTTTGTTATTTGCACAATGAATGATTAAGTTGGTTTTGCTCTGGTTGGCTGATGTAATTGCTTTATTTGTTTCTGTGTTTTGCATTGTAAAGCTTTATACCAAGAGCATAGTCACATATGATTCACATGTGTGAATTAAAATAAATTAAAAAAAAAACCAAAAAAACCCCACAAAAAACTACTGACTCTTTCAGACTCTTACGCAGCAAATTCTTCCATGGATAAGTCTTGCTTATCCCAGGCTTTCAAATTCTGGCTCTATGTGTGATCAACATCTTGGTGCTAGCTCAGAGTTAAGAGTCTCTTTTCCTTAGCATTCATTCAAGTCTTTGAATTTTTAAGATCAGCATCTTCTCCTGTCTGCTCCTGTCACAGGTCTGCATTAATTTTCAGCTTCGATTAGTATAACTTAAAACCTCTTTAGCACTAAATTACATAATTTTTAATTGTTTACTTAGCGTGACTTCTTATCAGTTTGTGTATTTTCACTCTGTGTATTGTATGTTGTCACATATCAAGGCAGAGGTTTGGGTATTTTGATACGATGGCTTTCTGTGCATTTGTCTCTCCTTCTTTCTGTTTTTAAGGATGGGATGCTTTGCAATTTTGAAACTTGTCTCTTTTTAAAGTCATTGAACACCCCTCCATTTAAAGTGTTGTTACAGTTATAGTTGATGTGTAGCCATCTTGCATTGGAGAAGACTTGATAGCTAGGTTTTTTTCCCTTGAAATAATGGCAAAATAAAAATTCTGCAGCAGCCTCAAAATATGCCAGAAAAACAAATTACAAGTAATCGCAAATATATACAGTAACTGTATAAGTATTAGTGTTTCATGATACACACTTTCAGATGCCATCCTAGTGCTTTCTAGACATAGAATGCTTTAAATTACTTCCCTCATAGCTGAAAACACAGGTGGGTTTGCATAACGTAATCGTCCGACACGCTGATCATGGCCTCTGTATCAAACCTTGCCACATATAGGTATTTTTTGCGGCATTTGCTGCTTGTTTTATTACCATTCTTGGAAGGAAAAGATGTAAGAAGTATCTCTATGTACACCTGCAGCCTTGCACTGTGTTGTATTGTGATCTGTCTAGGATGAATTAAAAAATTTCTTCTCAGAGCCTCTTGCAATGCATCATTTAGCCAGGCAGTGATTCCCTTGAGGAAACTTCATCAGTTAATAAGACTGCATTGACTCTACTCAAGAATTATTACTTTCTTAAATTTAGCAACTACTTAAGTTACAATTAAGTGTCTGTTTTAGCTTTGCTTCCAAGAGCAAAAGTGCAGTAAGATAAGTTGACTGAATTTTATAATGATTTGAAAGAAAAGGAATTCCAGATTTTACACTAGAAAATATAACTGAAGCAAATGTATTATAGACCTTGGTTCCCATGGAGCTTGAAGGATGCTGTAAATTTACCAGTTAAAAACAAAAAAAAAAAAAAAAGAAAAAAAAGCTTAAAGAGGAGATATTTCTCTCTGGAGCTGTCTAATCCACAAATGCTAGACTGTCCTTAAACTGGAAACTCAGGTGTTTAAGTCTTATGATCCATGTTATTTGCACTTAGTTTCTGCATGATCATGGTCATCCTTCTAGGACAGTGTCATGCACAATGAAGGCATAGTAAAAGAATGCTACCATGGAAACCTAACATTAAAAACTCCAGAACATTTTTTTAACTTGAAAACAGACTTGTGCGACTGTCCCTTTCCTGTATTTGGCCTCTTTTCTTCAAGTTGTATAAGGAGAGTACAAGGTCGATCAGCATTTATGTCTCTTCGCAGGTCAGTCTTACGTGTTGCAATGGTCAGTCCTCTTCTTATATCAGAATTTTTGTCTGAAATAGTTTGCCTCATATCATGCTTTCTACTGAAACACTCTAGTGGTCCAGAAGTAGACAAACGGAATCAGTGTCTCCAAGTTACTGTCTATATCTTTTGGTATCTCACTACAGTGCTAATATTAATCTCCTTTTTTTGGTTGGGCTGCTGATGGGAATACAGTGTATAAATTTCATACTTGACAAATTTAAGCTTGTTCAGTAGAGTACAACGTGAAGTTTAGTTGTACTTGCTTGAGTGCCAGGACTTCTTTAACCAAGGGAAAACAGCATGGAAGGTACTAAAGAATATGTATTTTGCTTAATATTTGATAAAATATTCATTATTTGTTTTGTCCTGAATATAAAAGACAGACTGGAGGATTCCTGCAAGTATGTGAAGCTACTGTCATTTCATTTCTTTCCAATACAGACAAAGCTGGTCTTATTGTGGCCCCGTAGCCAGTACAGAGTATTAGAGTTTAGGACTCCTTACCTGATAATTTAAAACAAAATTTGGAGAACTGTTGAAATGTTTTGTGTGGTTAGACGTGGTTATTCTTTGGAAGTTTAACAGCTGATAACAATTGTGTACTTTTTCTTTAAAATATTAAGAAAAACAAATTTGTTCAAAGAGTAAGATTTTGTAAGTTTATAGTCAGTCCTAAACTTAGTAATAGGTTTATTCCAGCAGTAATTCAAGTTACTTTTTTCTTTATAGTTAAATAAATGTATGGGCTTTTTTATGAAGGCTCTATTTCTCCCTGCCTTTTCAAAAGGCACTGATTCTGTAAATGTGAGCATAGTATTTAAAACACAGTCAAGTATGCCTACAATCATTACCATTTACATATGTTGATTGCTTACAATAATTGCCTAATAATTGTTTCCCCATAATCAGTTATTTAACGGCTTCAGGCCTGTAATGTTTGGGGGCCAGATTGGGGATTTTTCCTGAAATTGCTTAGTTTGAAAAGCCAGGGTATAGTTGATGCATTATTTGTGTCTCAATTTTTTTGGCTAATTGAATGTTGATGGGATTATATAGGTGACAGGACACTATGTGTCATCTTAAGGACAGATAGGAACCAGAGTATGAAACCAGTTGGTCTGTGGAATGATGTTATCTCTGTAGAGTCCTGGAGCTAATAAACTGAAGAGGAAAGGGCAGTAATGAATGGTGCTTTTCTAACAGGACTGTAGCAAGGATATTTGCCTGTGAGACAAGATTAAGGGATATGTGCTGACCGTGTTGTTGACCCCTCTCTCTAGTTGTCTTTCTGCATTGCTCTATAAAGCCAGGACAACTCTTCTGTTCTCAGGTTCACCCTTCCTGAGGAAGTGCCATGCCTGACTTTGTCAGCACACGATGTTCCCGGAGGCACAGCAGATCTAGAATACGTGGTGGGGAGGGAGGTCCCTTGGGTGAAGCCAGTATGGTCCAAGGGAGTTCACAGTCTGCACCCTAGCTATTAGGGCATACCACGCTGGAAGGAACGAGGTTTGGAAAATGGGAGCTCCATGCATGTGTGTATTTGCAGACATACGTTCGCTGGGGTGCCAGTGGCCAAGGCAGGCAAAACGTGTTACAGTGCTTCTGGAACAGAGGGCTCGGCTCCAGCTCTGGGTGGAGCATTTGGCAGTTCAGTGTGTGGGCCACTTCAAAAGGGTCTGTGCGGGCAGTGCTTTTACTGGAAGCTTGGCTTCTCTAGCGCTGTTCTTCTTACTCTAACTAAACAGAAAACCAACATACAAGGTTTGAAACTGAAACTCTCGGAAAGCAGTATTTGACTTCACAAAGATGTCTATCCGTAAGCCACACCTTTTTTTTTAACAGTTTTTGGTGTGCTGGTCATCTTATTTCCACAGCGTAGTGTAATTGTTGCAGGTGTGTAAGTCTCTCTATGCTCCTGTCTGTTAAGGCATGTACTGAAAGTCGTTTTGCTCTTAGTACTAAAAAAACCGGTCCCTGTTTTTTTCCTATCCAAAAGACAAACATAAGTTTTCCTCTGGTTTCCATGCACATTAATACTTTTGTTGGGTTTTTGCGTTAAGAAACAAAACAGCTTATGCACGTTTTGGCACTTCTGAATTCCTAATAGTTTTGTTAAAACAGGCCCTTGTAAATTTCCACTTCTTAAAATTGGCCATCTTGGAGCAATGTGAGACTTCTGTGTAAAAAAAATAATATAAAAGTTATTGTGTCCCAAGCAGAAAACATTCAGAAATACATCATTTCACACTGGTATTTCCAGACAAGTATGAAACCTTCATACATATTTCTAAAATTTAAGTAAAATTAAAGCAAAAATGGTGCATTTATGCAGGTATTTTTAACTTCAGGCAAGTTTTGAAACTTGGATGAAAATTTTTTGCTCTGAAGCAAAGCATTATATGCTTCAAATTTTTCTAAAATTCCTTAAATGTTTAAAATCTGATTTTCTCTGTCACAAAAGTTTTATGTAGCATTTCTCTGTATTTAGTTTAAGATATTTGGGAAATGCAAATTAGATGCTGTTACGTTGGAACCAGTGCATTTAATCCCTTGTTTTGTATGGGGTTTAGACGTTCAAAAGTTACTTTACAACCCAAAATGCAGCCCAATGCACCTTTGCCCAGGTATCTAGAAAGGTAGAGACTCAGTGGTGGACGTTTCTAGTGATACTCCACAGTTTTGGCAGCATTTCAATTACAAATACAAAGTACTTATCTGGCTTTTTATTAGTTAAAGAGCAATTAAAAAGTGTAAAGGTGTTCTTTTTTCTTTAAGTACTGTGTAAGTCAGTGAATAGTAATTTTTTTTTAAGTGGAAAAATGTGCTTGTGAAATTGTTGGACTTTGGGGAAGGAAGATGATGCCTATTTTAGGTGCCTCTCCCCCTCACTGAAGTAGTGAGTCTTGCTTGAGGAGGTTATACAAGGCCCACTGTGTGGGAAGTTACCCTTAAGGCTTAAGGATATGCCTGTGATATGTCTGCAAAATGTTTACAACTGCAACCACACCAGTGCAGTTTTATACTTGGGAGTGCAACAACAGTGTGAGTCTCTGCAAACATGTATATGCAAGTCAGTCACTGCAGCCTTAGCTACGCTAGAAGGTGTCTGTGTGCTAACGTGCAGTGAACTAGTCATTGAGTTTATAAGGGACCAGTTGCTTTTCAATAGATCCCTGTATAGAAGCTTAGGAGGGAGCTGCAGTCTTCACTGTATAGCCTGAGCTAAGAATAGAGAGGGGTTTTGTGTTACCTCGCTTGATGAACCAGTTTTAATGCCCCAGGCTAAGAACTTAAGTTTTCTGCATACTAAATGAGCAGGGGAATGTAGAAGAAGATCAAGTTTTCACTTCTGGAGAATGGAGGAGGTATGCTACATTTTTTTCTGAATAATATAGAAATGTGGGCTCTTGGCACTGGACAGTGACAATAATCCCTCAAGTACCCCAACGGGAATGTGGTATGCAATATCTTACTGTTCTGTAAAATCACACACTGGCTTACTTGGAACTGCGTTCTCTGCAAGTGTTTTCATGGATGGACCTCAGTGAGGGTAGCTCTTGTGGAAGGCTTGGTAAATTCTGTTCTACCTCATTAGGTCTGTATCCTCACTTTAAGTCTCCACCTTTTCTATTTACTTAAATAACTTACCTGAGGCCATGTCAAAAGTCTGCAGAGTAGCTGCCCAGAAGAGGTGGGGGGTAATTCTAATACTGTTGTATTCTAGTGTTGCCGTACACTGTATTGTTTGCTTCCATAGTTGATTTAAAATTTAAAAAAAAAAAACAAAACAAAACAAAAAAAAACAACAACAACAACAAAAAAAAACACAAACTTTCAGTCAAACCTTCTGTCTCATAGAATTTCACAGAACTTGAGTCGATGAGTCTGCGGCCACGAGTCAAAATTAAAATGTTTGTACAAACAGCATTATTGTAGGCATGGCACAGTTTGAGAAGTAATTGGTAGTTAAAAACTGGAAGCAAAAAGGCTTGAGTACCTCAGAAGTTAACTGTTAGAGACAAGTCTGAGCTTAGCTTTGTCTCCTGGCATCTCAGATATGACCTGATTAAAGTGGAGTGTTGTTTAATATGATAAAATATTTCATTAGTATATCAGTGTTTATACATTGAAATAACTTTATTCACACTAGATGTTATGTAAGCTAGAAAGGTGTGCTTGTCTCTTTAAGACTAACAATTTCTCCAGTTTGAAAACATAAGTTTGTTCTTCTTAGGGAATTGGTCAGCTTTTCACAATATCAGCTTTTCACAATGTATTTAATCTGAATAACAACTCCAGCTGCTTTGGGTAAATAAATACACACACACCCCTTATATATATACACTTAGAACAGCTGTGAGAGATAATCTATATAATGTTCGGAGGTGTATTACATAGGTCAGAAAACACCAAAATTAAGACAAAAAAATTTGTGATCTACACATAGACTGCAATGGAGAAATAAGATGGAAGGAAAATGTGATGAGGAAGGAAAAAGTTAAAATCATAATGTGTATATAAAATAATTGCCATTTTATATGCACTGTGGAAAACATGGTCAGTGAGAGAGAGGGAGGAAAATTAAAGGAACAGTAAGTTTCAGCTTGAGTTGGAAAGAGCTTTCCTGAAGGCATTGAGGTAATGCATAGGAGAGACTGCAAGAGGAGTAAATAAGGAGCATGTTGGCAAGACAGGTGGCCATAGCTCAGGTATAAAAATTCAATATTAACAAAGAAAGGCTTTCACATGATATACTTATCTGCTTACAAATGACAATGTTTCACACTAAATCTGAAGGTCTGGAATGATTGAAAGTCAAGAATGATCAAAGCATGGAATCTTGGCATTCAGAAATAGATGGCTGTGACATGTACTGGTCTAAGCTGTATTAAAAAACTTGTTTTTTTAAAGCCTCTATACTAAAAGCCGAAGTATGAAAGACAAGATACAAAAACCTTATAATTTTGTACATATGTGGAGAGAGGCAGGTTTTCCAAAGTCCACATATAAAAATTGGAGAGGCTAGAACTCTTAGAATCATAGAATCATTTGGTTGGAAAAGACCTTTAAGATCATCAAGTCCAACCGTACCTCTCCACTACTAAACCATGTCCCTAAGCGCCTCGTCTACCAGTCTTTTAAATACGTCCAGGGATGGTGACTCGACCACTTGCCTGGGCAGCCTGTTCCGATACTTGACTCTTTCCTTGGATCAGAATACAGCTATTCCCTGTTTATACAGTAGTGGTTTTGATGGTATTGCTGGTGCTGCTTTTTTTTTTTTTTTTTAAATGGTCTTCCACCTCTGTCTTGAGGTGCCAGGGAAACCTTTCTCTTCATTTTTTTTTGTCTTGGAACTCACTAGGGCATTTGGAAGGTCAGGTAGACATTGAGGTAATGGTTTTCTTTGCGAGAAATATTTTCTTCTCTAGGATCATGAGATCTTGAAGAGTGAAAGGGAAGGAGCAAAGGTTTTATTGCTGAATAATATACACCTCAATAGTTACTTTCAGAACTTGAGGACATTTTCCCTTCTGAAGCAGCTGCATTGAACCTCCAATATTTAACCAGCCAGTATTAACAGCTAGATGCAGCAAGTGCCGAGTAGTGCCAGTGGGTCTAGCACTTCAGTTCTCAAGTACTTGTTCTATGCAGAATCTGTGCATGCATGAACATCTGAAAAGGCAACTTTAAGTTAATATCACAATTTCTGGTTAAAATCTTGCTTCCCACGTTAGAATCTTTATAGTACTGTATCACTAAAGTTAAGTTAAAAGCCTGCATGTTGCACCTAATCAAAATGTTTGAAATGTTTCATAGTTGATATTTTTTATTAATAACTCATTTTCTTAAGTGAAGTTTTGGGGGTTCCTTCCAAAATGTGGTGAAATATGGTGCTCTTGGTGCTGCATGCAGATTCTTCTGTCCCAATTACCTGCAGCTTTCCGGCAAGTTCTTTATCATTCGCATGTTTCTGTAAAAGTCTGTCACCTTACTAATTGGCCAGTTAAATTTTCTTGTGTGTGTATTTATAGTACTGAGCACATTGACTTGTATAGCAATACAGTTGTAATTCTTCAAAATACATACTTGCCATGTATAATTGCAGGAGAAAGGGGAGGATTTGGCAAATAGCTTTTTTTTAGAGAACCGTATACCTTATTAAGCTGAGGAGAGATATATTCAGCCTTGAGCTCATCTTTAATCATGGTTTTGTTGTCAGTTTAATTAACCAAGGAATATTTTTCCTACGGATTTAAATAGACTTAAATATCAGATAACTTAGTCATCTGGAATCTTTTTAAAAAAAAAGGTTTAAATTTTTAAAGGGTTTACATCCTATTGGTGTAGTATTAATAATGTTACTAAATAAATGCCTGGATCATTTATATTTCATGCCTCTTCCCTCTGTCAGTGGCAACCATACCTCAGTACTATACATCAGACTCAATCACCTGTATAAGATCCAGTTCTATTTCGCTTGCAGCCTTGCTTTGCA
>VYZW01002563.1:64136-196789 GCA_013401315.1 Balaeniceps rex | reverse complement strand
ACTATCACATTTTAATCTGCTGCCACATAAGAGAAATGCCACAATTCTAGTTTTTGTTCAGCGGGGCTCTGTTTCCTGCTCTCAGTTACTGGGCTGACCAAAGGAAAGGTTGGGAGTCTATTTTTAACTAAGTCTTGATGATTTTTTTCCCTCCTCCTCTTTTCTTAGTATGTGAAGGACTCTTCATGCAGTCAACACCTTTTTCTCAAAACTGATGCAAACCAGAACCAAATAAAATAGGTCATGATAAGTCGCTATTTGCTTAATGCTTTTATTCTTTGAAAGTGTAAAAAATTTAATACATCTTCCTGGTTCTGATACTTGCCTACTCTGTGGCCTTTGAGTTACGTAATGCTATGATGAAATGGGAAGAATGATACCTGTGGCAGATGGCTGTGTGGCTATTTCAGGCTCTCAGAGGAAACGGGAATGTAAGACAGGGTTATTTCTGAGTCAGAAAAAGTTCTGTCACCGTGTATATGAAGGGGACAGGGAGAGGAAGGCTCCCAGAGAAAGTGTGTTGGAGGTTTTCTGTCCTCTGCCTGGATTGCTGCCAGAGCTGGTGATGGAATGAGCACTGTGACAGATTAAAGTTACACTAATCCAGATCATTCAGAAATGTGAGACCCCCAATCATGCATGGGGAGGCCAGAAAATTAGATTCTTGACATTCTAAAAAAGAAAATACTTTTTCCTGACGTTCCACTGGGACTCTCATATTGCAATCCAGTGACCTCACTGTGAGTACTTAATAAGTCCTTGCTGCTCTTGCTTNATGTATGGCATGTTTGCACCTTGATTGAGATGTGCTTAAGTCTTTGAAAATTGTTACTTATAAAAGCAGCAGCTGCAGTGGTTATCTAACTGCCCTAAGCTATAGACCTGGGGGCTCAGGGTGGAGATGTGTTGCTTGGGCATTATCAAACAACTATCACACAATCTCAGCAGGGCTGGATCTGCACAGTGCCTCTGAGGAAGGCAGTGCTTCCACGGACAGTTTTGTTTCATCATTTAAAATGTGTTGTGATTGAAATAATGTCCGCCTGTACTGGAACGCCACAGCAGCTGAGCTTTCTTTCCCTACCCAAAATACAAGCTTGTGATCAGTTTTCCCTGCTTTTCTTTTCACTTGAGTTTATGCTCATCCTCTTATCGTGGTGTTTTTCTGTATTACAGCTGTGTATAGTCTTGCATATTCTGAGACATCTCATGACTGCCTTTTTTTGTCTTTTTTTTATCTGTCTGCTACAACTGTTCTGTCTGGCATGCAGAACAGTCTGGGCTTCAATCTGGGCTGATGCTACAGGTGAAATGCAATTGTAATGAGTCAAAATAGAGGAAGGGGAGATTCTGCTCTGAGGATTGGGCATGCTGGGAACGAACAACTTTGTGTGTATAGAAGAAATAGCAAGTATACAAGAAAGTGCTTCACTTGTGGTCATGCGAGTTTCTTTGGCAGTCTGCACCTGGTATCCCGTGTTCTAAAAAGTAGCAAACGCACTTCCACCAAAAATCTGCACACAAGTGGTTGACTTTCATTTGACTCTTGGGTACAAACGAGCAATATCACTGTGAGCATAGCTTATTGATTTTTGCCTGGGAAAAAGACAGCCTTCATAGAGAGGTAGACTATGCATCTCTCTTGTTAGCTTTCATAAAATAGGAATAACTATGAGAGCAAAAATTGTAGGAAAGCAATGAAAGAACATGGTGTTCCCGCATGTACGTTTAGATGTTGCAGCTCAGGTATGAAAGGCAAGCTCCTGAGGAAGAAGGCCTCAAGGTCTTCAAGCAATCTTGCCACTCGGAGAGCAGGCCCCTAATACCGTGAGACGAAGAAATCCTGACACTTAAAAAATGAGGTTCTTTTTGCTTCTGTTTTGGGCCTCCAGCATTTGTTATACTTTCTTTTTATAGAGGAGGACAGAAGCTAACTTTGAAAACAACAGACAAGTGTTTCATCGTGATCTGCTTTCATAGTCTGGGCTTTAAAAAAGCAAAAAAAGTCAAAGGTGACAAGAAAGCTGTGAGAGATGGTGACAGTGACCGTTCCATCTTGCTTCATACTGCACACCCACAACTTTGTCATGTGGCATGACAGCACATGCAATACATGGTGATGCCATGTGGTGCTCTCAAAGTCCCTCAGGCTTGTCTGTGGGCCCCCCGTCATAACTTCATGCCTGTTTCTGTGTAACTGATATCCTCTGCCTTTTGCAAGAAGAAAAGTTAATGCCATTCCTTGACTGAAGCGGTGCCATTTTTCCCCCTAATGAGCCCTTGCCAAATGCTGTATCTGAAAAGAATCTTTATTGTGTGCAAACTTTCCTCTGCAGCTTACAAGCTGATTGATCCCCTGTGGGTCAAGGGGAGAGTGCCAGGAAAGGGAAGAATTCTCTTCTGCCTTTTCAAGACTAATCCTGAAATGCAAGTGATTGCATGCTGGAAAGTGTTTCTCTGCGTTTCTGAGAATTATGAATATAATCCAATACAGCTGTTGTGCTAGCATGTCCCTTCCTCTCCTCCGGCACCAGATTGGGCCCCTGGATTTTGAAGACCTGTATAGGAAACCTCCACACCTGGTTGTACAAAATGTTTTTGCTTGCAATGGAACTCAGCAGGGCCCAATACTCTGCATTGGTATTGTTGCCTCTTGTGCTACAGAGGGCCCTGTTAAAACTTTGGCCAAGTCTAAGGCACTCAGTTTGGCTTCCCCTGAACCGCAGCAAAGTAGAAGGAGGTGCTTAGAAAAAGGAGCTTCACCTTTGTTTTGTTGGGGGCACTGTAGCTCCTCAGTCTTCATCTGGTGTCGGGACAACGCTAGAATCGAGTGTTGTTCTGTCTGCTGTAGACTTCGTCCTGAGTGAGATTGATTTGCAAACAGCAATGAGGGTGGGGGAAGAGAGGGGAAAAAATAATCCAGTGCAAACACAAATAATCTGTGTGCTATTGTGCCAGGATGTATTTGCCACAGTTCTGTGGGAATTTCTTCTTCTTCCTTTCCTAAAAGAGAGGAAAGGGGGGAAACATCCACCATTTTCCTTTAATTTAGTCCTGTTCTTTTAAATTAAAAGAGAGATTTGGAAAGTCTAACTGCTTTTGCAACCCCCACTATAACAATTCAAGCTGCTCACAAAGCTTACAGGCTCCTCTACCTCTCCAGCGCTGTTTTTCCAGTGATGGAGAAATCTATAGCTCTGGCCCTGTGGCATTTTTTTACAGGCGGTAGGGATGTTAATGCCAGAATCTTGGCGACTTTCCAACCAGAGTAATTACATTCTGCCGACCTGAAATTCTTTCTGCTTCTACACAAGGTCACTTTAGGCACTGACAGAGCCGGGGCTACAACCCGGTGCCCTGCTTTGCCCTCCCCTCCATCCCCTTGGTCTATCCTCCAGTCACCTTCTCCTCAAAGGGACAGAGGGCTCCTTGCTCACTCTAAGGTACCCAGTGCCCCGTAAAAATTGAGCTAAGGAAATGGGTCTGAGCAAATCCCCTGAACTGCTGCCATTAGGTTTTGAAGTGTGACCCGATATCCCGCTTCCTTTGATAAGTCAGGGGCCGGTATTTTTAACAGACAGTGGCTCTTTTCTTGTTCTCCCTTCGACCCCTTTTGGAGCCAGTGTGGCACAGCTAATTCATGGAGGAAATTACATTTATTACTTTTCCTAGCAAATGCGCCCTCTCTGCAGTGCCGTTTGTGCAGTGTAGGGCAGATGCAAGTCAGCCGGCCCATTTTCCTAATTTCATTTGGAAGGATCAAGAGACACCATGCTGGTCTCGCAGGCTGGGGGCTCAGTCTAGAAAGAAAAGGCGCAGCAGGCTCCTGCATTGATGGAATCTATGGCATCGCCCCAAATGTTGGTTGTCCAAAAAAAATCTCAAGGACAAAGTGTATCCTTCCAAAACCAAAACAAACTGCCCCAACAAAACCAATCCAGCCTTTGTGACAGCCCTGACTGGGAGGAAGGGATCTGGTGTTGGGGCAGTAACTCAGCCGTTGTTTCAGCGTAGATCTGCTTGTGCTGCCTTTGCCTTCCCGTTCTGCAAGGCAGAGCTGACAAAACCCTTGACCAGGAAACTCTGATATTCAAGGCAAATCTTTTTGCGTGCCCTGTCTGCAGTCTCCTCTGTGAGTGCACAGACCTAAATCTCCAGCCACGAATCCCACAGGTCTTTGTGTATTAATTCTTTACAGTGCCTCTGTGCTTGCTTTCCTCTTACGCCTAGTCTCTCTTTGATGACCCAGCTTTCAGGTTTTTAAAATGACACAACCTAGGAAGGATTGGGGGGGGGGGACGGGAATAAAACATGTGGGAGAGACATGCTGGCCAGCTTTGGGACTGGTTTTGTTGTAAGAATGCATTTAGTCAAAATTGCAGAGTTATCCTCATCTACACTCTCTGTTTTCCTTTCACCCTCCTTTGCCTCTCATTTTTGTTGGATTGTTTTTCTTAGGGAGGAGGTGCTAGAAAGAGGCGTGGTAATCATACCTGATATAATTATACAAAGGTGGTTTGGACAGACATCAGGATGGTCTTTCAAGCTTTCTGAATTCAGCAGTGCTGTGAAAACAAATGTTACAGGACTTGGACTCAAATTTGCCATTCTTGTTTGAAAGTGGTAGAAAGTGAACAATCATTTGGAACAAACACTTGCACCACCTCCACCCCAGACTGAATTTAACACTTGTATAGGTGTAAAAAACTTACGTGAAGAGTCAGGAAAAGAAAGTGTAAATTGCATTTCTACTATAATCAGACCCAATTCAGTCCTCTGTGAAAGTTTAATCTTTGCAGAGGTTGAGGCTAGATTTGATGCTGTCTCTTGAAACACGTAAGATAGGAGTGCTGGGACAAAGTCGTATTTGCAAATAACTGAAATTGCATGAATAGCATACAGCTAAATAGCATAGCTAAAGGTTAGAAAGACTGATCTAATAGGAAAAGCAGATGACCACCTAATGTTAAAGCTGGTTTTTAAAATGTATTAACCCAATTTTTAACCTTGCAGTCAGCTGCTCAAAATACTGCTGCCTTTGGCTTAGAGCCAAAGCATTGCTATGCTACACGGAATTACAATAACCTATAAATAGACAAATTTAGAAAACAAAATAAAAATAGAAATCAGCATATTTGACACCCCTGTTTGTGATCTCTTGCTATGGTGTTCATATCATCAGGATGCAATGCAGTCCACTGTAAGCCAAGGCAGAGACGAGTGGCATGTCGTGTGCTCGGGACGTGAGGTTCTGGGGCTTTCAGGTGTGCCCAGCTGTGCCACTGGGTGTTGGTCAGAGGTGGGATGGGAACAGGCTTTGGCACGTCATGCTCTCTAGTCGCTGCAGCGTTTGGTCCTTCCAGCTCTTCCCCTGATGGCACCAGCCTTCAGCAGAGAATTTGCTTGATTAAAAAGCACCAGTTCAGGAAGTGGTGGGGAGGCTGCAAGACTGACTAGGTAAAGAGAGGGCGTGTTTGCTGGCAGGCAAGAAAGCAAGGCAAGGAAAAGGGTGAAGTCTGCAGATGGGAGAATTAGTGCGTGCTGTTTGTGGGGCAAGGGCAGAAGGAGTTGCCTGCCAGAAATCTGGTGCTGGCAGAGGGATACATACGCACACGCACACACATGGAAGGAAGCGTGTGTGTATTCATGGGTGCATATGGCTGAGTCCATGTGCTTAGACATGTGGCATGTTTATGCAGATTCTCTATATGTATAAACATACCAGGAAGAGGTCTGCCTTTTCAGAAGTGATTCACAGTTTGGGTGAGCTAACACGTTGCTTCCATGCAAC
Source organism: Balaeniceps rex (assembly GCA_013401315.1). Lineage (NCBI taxonomy): Eukaryota > Metazoa > Chordata > Aves > Pelecaniformes > Balaenicipitidae > Balaeniceps > Balaeniceps rex. The sequence goes on along the minus strand of VYZW01002563.1, from coordinate 190,998 downwards.
TTGCTTTGTCAGGAAGAGTTGAGTTCCTTTTGCCCTGCAATTGCAACTCTCTGAGGAGCAAACACCAGTTACCTTGGAAAAATGTTTGGTCTGATGTATCCGCATATGTGAGCAGAGCACAGAGCCTGCAGTCCTGGTCAGCGCAAGTGCGGGGAAGCTGGGTTCCTGAGAGATGCAATGCTAAAGCTGACACTGTCGCTGCATCAACGCTGAATTTTAAGAGCAGCCTCAAGGCTGGGCCTGAGGCCAAATTTGCCGACTGTCCACACGTGGGACTGGGTTGAGGGTGAACCAGTGAGCGTATTCAGGGAAAGCGCTTTGAATGAGTTCTGTGTATTTACTTGCCACACAGGCAGGTCCCTGCGTGCCGTGCCTGCCCCATCTGCTCTTGTGGCGATGGCACATGACTGACGGACACACAAAATACCCCAGGCTCTGCCTCAGTTGTCACCTGCCACGGGGCAGCTGGGATTATAGCTCCACTGCAGCTCAAAAAGAGTCCAGCTTCAATCCCCTCCCTGGTTTGGTCTGCTCAGGTGCACGTTTTTGCAGCCATGTCACGTTAGGAAATGCCTTTACCCTTTTTGTAGCTCATTCACCCCTCCTGAGCCAGGTTCCTACTCACTACCCACCACTGCTGGGACCTTTGAGGTTCCCAGGTGGAAGACCTGGGTGGGACACAGCTTTGTGTCCAGTACCGTTGTACCGAGCTGTATCTAGACACACATGTGATGCAGTACTTGAAAGGCAGTATGCACTGTGCATACAGAACATCGCTGTTCAGATGTGGCATAAGGTTTTTCAGTGACCCAGTAGAAAAGTTTCTTGTGTTGAACTAAGCATAGAAGCAGAAATAAAAGATAATTTACCCATAAGATGCATGAACTGGAAATGTTGCATGTCAGCCAACTCTTCTCTGGCATAAGCTTGGTGTACTACATCAGCAAATTGCGAAATTAGGGTTTTTTTCTCTAAAATTCAGTTTACTTTGAGGAAATAGGCAACATACATCTGGCCATGATTACATTATTAAGAGAGCAACAAAAGAGACTTGCATTTTTTGCTTTAGTTGTTTAGGCTCAGACGTGATCACTTGTTTAGGTTCCCCACTCTTTTTTTTTTTCTTTTTTTTTTTTTTTTTTTTTTTTTTTTTTAATTGTTGAAGCTCTAAATGCCATAGAAGCAGGCAAAAGCTGCGTGGCTGTCAGGCAGTGTTCATGTTAAAATAGCATGGTGCAGTGTTATGCTGGACAAGGATCTATCCAGAAGCAGTTTACTATACTATGATTTGCGGCCCTACTTCAGCACAAGCAGTTGAAGTACTTTGGTGAACTGGGGCTGAGTTCAGTTTCAAGTCCTTGTCCTACAGACGTCTCTGGGCTTTTCTTATTGATGGATTTGCCATGAGAAAGGAGAAACCTTGGAGCCAAACATAGAGCACAGGCAATGAGGGCAGGTTAAAAAACACAGACCTGAGCAACACAGAGCTTAAAAGTACTACATCCACAGTTGAGCACCCGTAAGGCAGATAGCAATAGGCAGGGCTGGCATAAGAATATCTGAAATATCCCTTTCCAGCCATGGGATGCACCCTCGTCCTTTTCTCATGCCTAAACTGAAGCTTTGTCACTTGCCAAGGATCCCAGAAATTCCTGTGCGCTGCAGACAGTTATCTTGAACTTGTACCAGGGCAGCTGCACAACCTTCCTCTTGCTGCTGCACAGACCTCTAAGATCTGAGTGCTCATTTAAAAACAACCCCCTACCAGAGTTTCAAGCTGCTTTCTGGATTGTGACCAAAACTTGAGACCACAAATTCTGCTTGCTTGTCAACATGGAGAACGCAGCAGCAGTTTCCTGCATCTGAAGGGGTGCTGCGTGAGATGGGCAGCCCTGAGCTGTCTTGGCATGTGTGTTGGGTGGTTGCTGGCTCATGATGTCCCATTCCTAAAGAGTGACGCAACAGCCAACTGATGCTAGTGAAGGGCTTGTCCACTAGTGAGTGTAGGATTCGGTACTGCCTGACACGTGGAGTGCAGAAGGATCATCCTCCAGCTTTTCCTCTTATTTATGCACATTGTAAAGCCTGTCCTCCCCAGCATCTGAGAAGGCAGTGGCCCCATCTTCCTCTGAGGTCAAAAGCCACAGAGGGTCACACAGGCTGAGTGATCAGCACCACGCTGTTCCTGTGACATTAGAAAGGCTCAAGGAATTCTGTCTGTCCTTGTTTTGGGGAGAACTGGCTTCTCTGCATGAGTCTTGGTTAGAAATTAATGCCACTGGTTTTGGTTTGAATAGGTTCAGCTGTCCAAGTCCAAGTAGGACTTGGCCATATTTGTTGTTCTGGGCACAGATTTTCTGAAGGACTGCAAATGAGGGGGTGCTACAGAAAGAATTACAGATGTTAGGATACATCTCCTTTAACACTACGTGAAGTCCCTAGCATCATTTGAAAATCTAGAATTAAAGTCTTTGTGTTTTCTGTGCCAAGCCTCAGTTAAATTTGCCAGCAAGACCCTCTGCTTTCTGGATCACTAGTGCAAGGGACTAAAGATGTTAAAGCAGCATCAGAGTGATTTGTAGCCGCATCTGGGTGATACAGCAGACTTGGAGGAAATTCTACAGAATTGGAAATTGGAAGTGCTGTAGAAACTGTAAGGAATATCGCTACCCACCAGGCAGTGTGTGGAGTTTAGCTGCCGTTTCTGGCACCTGGCAAAGCAAGACAGATGCTCTTTGGACAAGCTAGGTTCTTGTCTCCAAACTTTTCTCAGGCTGCCTGCAGACTCCGGCAGATAACTCTACAGACTCAGTGTATTTCTTGGCAGGCCTGCTTCCCAGCGAAGAATGGATTAGGTGATCAGAGCTTAGGAGGTGCATCAAATAGTGCCGCTGTGGGTTGGGCAAGGTTCTTCCCTTGAATATATAGGCAAGAAAAAACAATCTGTGGCAAGAAGGAAAAAAAAAAAAAGAACAGGAAAGATCTTAAGAAACTGTTACAAAACAACTAACAGAAAAACATCTTGCCTGTATTTAAACAGGGAGAAGAGGCCAGACGCTAGCCTGGCAGAGGAAGATATCAAACATGCAGGAAGCAGTGGGAGGCTTAGCAAACTTAAATGGCCAATGGGTTGGAGACAACGGTGAGCTGAGGGAGTGCTTCCAGCCTCCCTGGGGAAAGGGGCTTTCGGGTAGCGGTGCAGCCTTCCCTGTGAAGGGCACCATGGGCTGAATTTCAGGAGAGAGGGGGAAGGATGGACAGTTGCTGGCGTTGTTCGTTCCTGCCTTTGAGCACATCAGAGGAAAGCCATCCAAATCAGTCCCCTTCTCACTGATCGCCCTCAAGTCAGGGCTGCAACGAGATGTTTTGGCACCCAAGGTGTGTGTCACGTTTATTCTCCCATCGGTTCTCCCTCCTCTTTTGCTAGGCTCCTTCCAGGTGCTGCCACTTACTTCTAGTCCCGCTCCACAAACCTCTTCTGGGACCAGCAGGTATGCCAAGAGCAGCTGATGGGTTCGAGCATATACGCTTCCCCCAGCAGTCCTTGCTTGAACTGGTCCCCAGTGGAGGGTGGGAGGCAGAGCTGAGAACTTCCACATCACCAAAAAATGAGACACTTCCATTCTGTATAATTCATCTTATGCCAAAACGGAGGAATGAAGGGAAATTTTAATACATATGCCAAACAGAGCAAGTCCACCAGTCTCTGCATGACCCCCTCCCTCCCACCACAACACACACACAAATTATTTCCAGGTTGCAAATACAGCTGTTTAACTGTATTTGTTATTTGTTTGGCCTAAGTAAGGAGTTAGGTGTCTGAACAGGGAGTTTGGCAGAATTCTGGAAGCTGAGTTCAGGTTATGAACCCAGAAATTCCCACTCTCCTCTCCCACTTAGCTGAAATCCACCTTTTTTTTTTCCCATTAAAAAAAATCACCGTACCCAGAAAAAGCTGTTTTGATTGAGCTGAACAACGTAGTATCCGCCTTACTCAGAGCTCACCTAACCCATTCCCAGGTGTGTATTTGCGGGAGAAGAGGAACAGGATGCTGGGGAGTAGTTTTGATGCCTCCTGTTAAAAAAGTTTGACTGTGTGGGAAAGAAACTCAATATCCGTTGAGCCAGAAGACGAGTGCAAGAGGGATCCTGACTCCACGTCCCCTTGGGAGCCCAGACCCCCTTTTCTGTTGAGCTGCCTTCCTCGGTGGGAAGGGCACGCTTCCCCTCTAGCCAGTCTGGGGGATCTTGTTTACATCTGCAAGGTGGAGCAGTCTCGAGAGGAGACTCAGAGTGCCTTCCCAGCCTGTGGATCTGGACTCCCTTCTGGATGCTGGGCATCAGGGAGTTAGATGTGGCTGTGCTCTACTGAGTCCCTTCAGACGGGATTAAAACCTATTACACCTGGTGCTGAGTATACCCTGGTAGAATCTCAGCTCTGTTTTCAATAGTACACAGGTAATAATAAAGTCCAAATATTCCCTTGTCCATCTTTTCCTAACCTCCTGATACACAGGACCCCTCACCTTTCTCTTGGCTCCTCTGTCTCCCTAATAAAACCATTCTCCCCTCTGCAGTGCTCTGTGATGAGAGTTACTCAGCTCTCCCAAACTCTTTCCTCAGAGTCTTGCAAGAGTATTGGCAGTGTTTGTAGGGACTTTCTCATTTTGGGATGTATCTTGCTGGAGCCACCCGGCCCCTCTCCTATCCCAAAGCAGTCTAGCCCCGAATATTTCATCTCAAACCAGGCATCCAACTCTGTCAGATGAATTTGTACATTATAAATATCAGTTTTTGGCATTTGCCCATCGTGGAGCTGAGCAGGACCAGCTCAGACACTGGCCACGTCTGGAGCAGGCTGAATCTGTCCCAGAGCTCTGTGCCACAAGGAGAGCCCAGGTACAGCTCTGCCTACCTTTTCACTTTCGCCAGGGGAATCTGCCTCATTTTGTCCCTCGTGGTTTAGCTGCGTCCTGAGTCATTTTGCTAGAGCCTTGTTGTATACTTATCTGGTCTATAATGTGTTTGTGTGGCACAGCAGCACCACTGTGTGCATACCTGGTGGGTTTGGGGCTGCCACTGTGTTTGAGAGTGCAGACCAGCATTTCAAAGCAACAGAAGATCATCAAGACCACTTTGGCTAAAGTAATTCAGATTCCCAGAGCAAGGTTGCACAGATCAGTGCTGCTGGATTTCATGGGAACCAATGTGTTCAAATATAGAAGAAAACTGAGGAGAAAAATATATGCGATGATACTAAGGCCAGAAGCTCCGTCCAAGGTGAAACCTGGAGGAAGGAAATACGGTACTGGTGGAATACGAGAAGCGATATTAAATTCTTGCAAAGAAAGATACCTTTTGTGACCATGGCCCTTCCTTCTGCTATATCAGCACTTTGGTGGTAACAGCTTGGGAGTCTGAAATCAGTTTCTAAACCCTTGACCTCTTAGTGTGAAAAAGCAGCAGGAGGAGGAGGTGGATTTGCTGGGGATAAAGCTCTTATCCACAAACTGTTTATCATTTAATATCAATCTAGGGACAAAGATAGCCATAAATCCATGGGAAGCACCTATATTCTGTGTCCATTCTAATACTGAATGGGATGTGTGCCAGGCAAGTAGACTGTGGGGTGGTTGGGTTCTTACTCTGTGAGGAGAAGTTTGCCAGAAAATCAGGTAAATTACAGTTAGACAAAAATTAGATTATTCGAGAAGGTACATTTGTGTTTATCTGGACCAACATGGCTCCTTCTTAAATCTAAAATATTTCATTAATTGTTTGAAATTAGTTTTTGTTCCCCAAATTGGTACAAAAAAGGCAAAGAAAGCATAAAGTGAAATTAAATGTTTTGACAGATGTGATTTTTCCTGCCTTTATTCCTACTTTCCCCCCTCTGTCTGAGATGTCCTATTTGCAAATACAGTTAGGATAGGCTTTCTTTCTGAGTTTGAAAGGACAGAGGCAGGACGGAGAACTGGCAAGTTCAACAGTGTCAAGAGATGACTTTTCTATCCAATGCTGAATAATTGCTTGCTTAAGAGTATTTACCCTGGTCTGTGTGGCATCCTAAAATGTGTCCCAAGGCAGGCATCTGGCTCATTTTTCCTTATGGGATGCCCACCGGAACTGTTCTGGGGGATGCAAACCCAGGTCCGATCATCATCTCAAAAATCCTGATCCCCCCTTTCTTGGAGATCAATAGCTAACTGCACAATATCCACCTCTAGCCTTCAAAGGCTGTTCTTTCTCCTGGGAGACCTGTGTATCTCTGTTTCTGGTAGTTTTTCTAGCAATATCAACTACTCCACAGTTCTGCATCCTGCAACAAGAAAGCCTGGAGAACTGGTCAGTCTCATGGCTGTATGCCTGCGCTCGATGGGAAGTTATGTGCCAGACAGCAGGGACTTTGCACTCCTGGTTAGGAGGTGGTGTGGTTATGGCATTGCAACACTCACGTATTGCTGCTCTGAAGCTCTGCTTTCCTTAAGGGACTTTGAGACTCAGAAGAACAGGAGTAAATGTTTTTAAATGTCAGTAGTTGACAGCTGACTATAGCAAGGGCTCCAGGATCCACCTTCTTCAATGCACAAAAGCAACAAGCTCAGTAGCAGTCTCTAACCTGTTCCCTGTCCAAAGCTCTATGACAGTGACCACCCTGGGTTTGACATCTGAGCATTGGGTGCTCCTTGAAGCCTGGTCTTGCCTTCCCCAGTCATCTTTTTTTCCATTTCTCTTTTCCCTAGAGTATTTCAGTGTGTTACAGGGGAAATCTGCTAAGCAAAGTGGGTATCAGTGATCTTCCATGCCAGGGCAGGGTCATTACAGCCTCTGATGACTTTGGTGCTGGGCAGAATGATGCCGTGGCAGCATGGATATCTGCTCTGACCTGGTGTCCCTTGACATTTCTCTGCCTCTATGGAGTATGCAGAGACAAAGAGCTGATCTTACAGGGCCCCATCCCTGAAAAGCTGCCCTAAATTGTGGAGAAGGACAAGTTGGCCATCTGAGGAGAGTTCACGGCTTCCTCCTATGGCTGCCTGCCACCTCGAGTGACAAAAGCCCTCCAACTCTTTCATGACACTGCAGCAGCACAGTCACCTGCCAACTTGTCTGTGACCTGTGCTGCACTTCTCTAATGGCATTTCACCAGCCCACCATGCCCTGCTACCAAATATGCCCCTTTGCCAAATATGCCCCTTTGCCAAATATGCCATGAGAACTGCGATCTGCCTAGGGCTATGTATATCTAGCTTTCCATGGGGTCTGCAGGCTTTTGTCTCACTTTGGCTTCTCCAAGAAGCAGCAGGGGTTCTTCAATCTTAGATTTTCCCAGCTGTTCCTCTTTCTTGTCCCAGCCTCACCCCTTCCCTCCAAGGACTTCACATGACCCCAAACATCGGGAGCATCTGGCATACTCATGTCAGCAAGAGAGGACGGTCCTGGGCTCTCCTGGGTGAGCATGTTCCTGACTTCTTGCTGCTTAGGAAGCATGGGGCTGGGCTGTCGAATGGCTCGTCGTCTGCAATGCAAGCAGCATCTCCCCCTCCCCACCCCCAGACAGACCCAGATGCCAGGGTCGGCAAGCGAGGGCACCACGAGGGGACCTGCCAGCTCTGCCACTGCAGCTGCTCCCTCTGTTGCTGGCAGCTGGGCTTGAATATTCATGGCAACAAAAGATTAGCACTGTGTGTGCTTGGCACTGGAGGCAGATAAACTTTCTTGAGGTGCCGGTGGCTCTGTTCTCATCCCATTCAAAGAGCTTGCTCCCTCTCCCCCGCTCCACTTGTCTGCTTCATCGACCAGCTGATTCTCTTGCTGTATAAATGGCCTCTGTTGGGAGAGGGAGGCGAGCAGCTTGATTAAGCATTCAGCAAAGTGGTTCGGAGTCCAGACAAACTAGCGCGGATCTTGCCAACACTTGCACTCAATTGGCACCAAGGAAAACCAGGAAAAAAGCTCATTTATAAATGGGTGAAATTTTGCAATGCATCCAAGTGGACTTATGAGCTGCTGTCCCCTGCTCAAGTGATTTAGACATTTAAGACCATCATTCCCTCTGACTTCCACTGAGATTTAGGGTTTTGAGTGTCTAAAGAACGTTCAAGAAGGAGACTTAGACCTTTCAGTGACTTAGAAACTTTTCAGTTTCACCTCACACCATCACTGATGGGTTTAAAATACTGTCTGCCACTTCTCTTCTCCCTCCCTGCTCTGAACTGGCCTGAAAATGGAAAAAAAAAGATCAAATTAAGGATTGTTATCAAATTATTGATGCTGGTCAGAAGTGGAAGAGGAGAACTCTTGCTCTCCTGCTTTTGCTGTTAGGTTATTATTTGTGAAAGGAGCCTGGAGTCGTGGCAAGTTTGTAATGCTGATGGAGTTGACAGCACAGGATGGCTGGCAGCTTTGAAAACTGCCTCAGATGAAGGGATGACCAACATCCAGAAAGATGAAACATCCAGCAGACAGAAAATGTGAGCTGGGAGTGTGATGTGTAGTGCTGCTGTGACAATCTAGGAGATGCCCTTACTTACAATACATTTAAACCACTCTTTGTCCCGTTCTTGGCATAAATTTTCAGTCTTCCATGGGCTGGCAGGGCTGGGTCACATTAAGCCCAGAGCAGGCGGGTTGCTCATGCTTGGAAGGGAAGCTTGCAAAGGTAACAGGCAAACAGTGGCTGGAGGTTGAAGAAGGATTGGTTACAAATGATGAAGCAAAACCATCAGCGTGATAGTGGTAGCTTTTCAAAAGCATTCAGAAGTAGGCAGAAGTGGCTGGGCTATCAGGCTATCTTGCTCTCTCACCCAGTACATCTTCCTTTTCCCACCCAGGCAAGGCTGGTGGCAGCTGGTAGCAGGGTGAGAATTGTGGCCAGCTCAGCCGCTTTATTGCTTTGGTGTCCCTGCTCAGGCTGCAGTGCTGCAGCTTTCCCTTGGGAAGTGTGTTGCTCTCGCCACGTGCCGTGCCAGGAGTCGAGGTGCCCAACCCAGGCTTCTCAGCTTCCCCCAGGACTTCACATTAAAAGTTAGACTTTATGGCCCCCAGATGAGTGCTTTGTCAGAGTTAGTCCTTGGTAGACAGAGCAAACATATGCCCCCAACTTTAAGAGAAGGTATCTTTTCAGTCAGTGGAGAGAAAGCAAATCATCTGAGCTGTTCTGGCTCTCTGCTTTAGAGTGAGATGAACCATACCTTAGAAGGGCCTGCATCTTTTCAGCTGTTAGAAGGGAGTCTAGACAACTAGATCAAATGTAGACATCTATGCTGTAGATAGATAAAATTGCTGAACTGATCTCCCCCAGAGCAGCCAGGGATAGCAGCACCACAAGGAACATCAACATCTCCAAAACTGTCTGAAGCCAGAGGGATGCACTATGTTCCTGCTCTGAAGAACTGTGGGCGTAATGGCTCGGTACCACGTAACACAGCCTGTGCTGACACACTGTGCTGACAGTGGCGAGAGAGGAGTTTTCTAGATCTTCCCCAAGACATCACATAATGAGGCTTTGGGGGCCCAGCAGTAAATGAATGCCACAAAAGGCTGCCTGATGGGGTCTGCTCAAAGTAGCCAAATAATTATCTTGCTTTGGCAAACCACACAAGTCTTCAAGTCAGGATGATATTAATAGTTTATTATTTGCTGCTGTGTGGGAAATGGGAATAATTTTGATTTTTCAATAATTTGCTAGGAAATTAATTTCTGATGCCAAAAGTAAGGCTGCTGCATTGCTAACCATTCTCCAAGGATGACAGTGGGGGAAGAAAAGAGCTTAGGGGCATGGCCACCTGCTCCTTCTCCATCTGACACTGCCATAGTCACAGCCTGCCCAGATTTGGCTTGACAGGTCTCTTGTGAGGACAACTGAAACATCCTCATTAGAAAAGAAGAGTAAAACTGTTCAGAAATGAAATGTAAAATTGCTTCTGCCAGTTTCATGAGTCTATTGGGAAACAGGATCCTTGCTGTGCATTAAGTCGTGTTGTAAGGCCAGTGCTGTCTAGGAGTCCACAAGTCCTTTTCTGTGAGGCAAAATGGCCAACATCCTTAGTTGGACGGGTCTGTTCAAAGCTAATGTTTTCCTCTCATGCCCTCACAAACCAATTCCTGGTAATGATGATCACCCCTTGGGCTGTTAAGTGGCTTCCATGGGTTGGGAGGCCAGATCAGGCTTCTCAGCTACATATTGCTCTCTTGCTTTGAGAAGTCACTTTGAGAAGATGTAACACAACATTGTGTAGTTCATTCCCAAGCACCAGCAGGACTTTTCTCACCTTTTCAATATTATTCTTTTTTTTCTCTCAAGCCCCAGTTAGGATCTCAAGAGTTTTCCTTCAGCAGATTGTCATTTGCTTCTCCTTTTGCTAATTTTAACAGAGCTCTCCATTCTCCATTTGCAGACAGGGAGCATCTACCACCCTGTGCAATAGCTGGCACCTTCCCTAACCCATGTTGCCACACAGTGCAGCATTTGTCACTGTCATATTCTGGGTCATGGAAATGCTGCTTACCTTCTCATCCATGCTGTGTGTCACAAGCAGCTCTGACTCCTTCATTCCCCTCACAGAGAGAAAGGAAAGACATCACTCAGCACAACAATTTTTATTGGATCCAGCCACATGAAGGCACAAGCTGGAATTAACACTTTCTCACACAAACACAGAGCAGGCTGCCACTTCTTCAGGTCTTTCAACCTCTCTTGAGCTGTCTGTCTCTTTGGGGTCATTGTATTGACGTGCCTAGACAACACTGCCTCTGCTGATACCAAAGCCATGAGCCTGCCCAAGCTGTTCGTTGCAGCATCTCAGGTGATAAACTGCGTGTCCTGGTTTCAGCTGAGTTAGAGTTACTTTTCTTCCTAGTAGCTGGCATAGTGCTGTTTTGGATTTAGTATGAGAAGAATGCTGATAACACACTGATGTTTTAGTTGTTGCTAAGTAATGCTTAGACTAGTCAAGGACTTTCTTTTTCAGCTTCCCATGCTCTGCCAGGTGCACAAGAAGTTGGGAGGGGGCACAGCCCAAGAGAGTTGATCCAAATTGACCAAAGGGCTATTCCATACCATATGACGTCATGCTCAGTATATAAACCGAGGGGAGTTAGCCGGGGGGCAGCGATCGCTGCTCGGGGACTGGCTGGGTGTCGGTCGGCGGGTGGTGAGCGGTTGCATCACTTGTTTTCTTTTCCCTGGGTTTTGTTTGTCTCTCTCGTTCTCCTTTTCATTACAATTATTATTATTATTATTATCATTATTATTATTATTACTATTATTATTATTTTATTTCAATTATTAAACTGTTCTTATCTCAACCCGTGGGTTTTCTTACTCTTGCCCTTCCGATTCTCTCCCCCATCCCACCGGGGAGGGGGAGGGTGAGCGAGCGGCTGCGTGGTGCTTAGTTGCCGAGTGGGGCTAAACCACGACACTGTGTCATCTGGTTGTGCACTGCAGCTTATTCACTGCCAGTTTCACTGGAAGAACAGAAATAAGAAAGCACCTTCTCCATGGCAGCACTGGGATGCTGCAGCTTTTCCCCAAAGAGCAGCCTCTGGGGCAGCCCTACCTCATTCCTAGACATAACCATAACAGCAAGTGTGTGATTCCTATGGAGAGCAAAGCCAACTCAGCCTGACTCATCTTGCATGAAGAACTGGCCCAGGATATTAAGCCTTCACTTGCTGTTCTTATTTTAAATAAAAAAACCCCAACCAAATAGCAGAGAAATCCTTTCCTAATATAGACTGAGTGTCTGGGAAGGTCCTTAATTATTCATCAGCATGAGAAGTGTCTATGTACCCAGGTGCAACCCCTCATCTTAAAGTGTGAAATACATCTGATGGTCTCAGAGAAATGGGCACAGGGCAGAGCTGAGACTCGGGACTCCCTGCTCTGAACTCGACTCTGGGACGCTCCTTCCTAAGAGCAAGCCCTGCTGCTGGTCACTTTACTGCCATTTACAATCCAGGATGCTCCAAGATATCGATGCTTGATAGCTATTGCAATCAGTGGGACATCTTGGAGGTGCCAAACCTAGGTGTCCTTAGAGATACTACCTACTTCTTGCTAAATTTAGCATCTGGAGTTTGACCCAGGGAGCTCGTGCTGATGCCAGTTGTACTGGCAGCTACAGCCAGTGCTCTTACCCCATTGCTGGCAGCCAGTACCCTTGCAACACAAGGATACTTGTACCTTCAGGACAGGCACGGCAGCAATACTTTATCCAGTGCCAGAGTAGAACTCAGTACGAAAGGTTTATTGATACAATTGTATTTTTAAAAGCTGCTTTTTCATACAGCTTCTATGCAAAGGTGCACAAGTGCAGAGGTAAGGAGACATTGGAAATTAAGGAGGATCTGGGAAGTGAGGCCTTTTTTTTGCTGTTAATGTTGACAGACTTTCAGTGAAGCTGAGAAATACAGTGAGGCTCTTGCAGTTGAGAGGAGCTACAAGAAAATGAGGCTCTTATTTCCTGAGCACAAGTGTGATTTAGAGGGCCAGAGATGAGAGCTGTGCTAGAAAATCAACAGACAAAAGGTGGAGAGACACACTTGCCAGATCCCTAGGCATGTCTGTGGGGGATTTTAAAGAACTTTTTAAAGGACTTTTAAATAAGGCAGCCTGGCAGTGTTCATTTTGTAGAAATCACAGAGGCTGAGATTAATTTGGAACGTGCAAACTAAACAAATCTACCTAATGAATTTTCCGAGAAAGTGTACCACTTCAGTCAGCAACAGAGAGACTGCTTAGTCCATAGAAATGGCCCGGGTTGTAAAAAACAAACAAACAAAAAATCCTCTTGCAGTTTGCATGAAGATTGCAGAGATAAGGCTCCCTGAGAGTACAACAGGAAGCTCTGAGCTGGCAGCAAACCTTCTCCTATAAGGAATCTTGGAAGAGCTTTAAAGAGGCAGAGTGTTGGGACAGGGAGGGGAAATGAGTAACAAACAGGAACCCTGCACAAAAACAACTGGCTTCTGCAGCCTGTGACGCCGGCTTTTCTCATGCAGCACAGGGAGGCAAGGATGCTTCATTCTTAAACTTTCACCTTTGACGACAGCAGGCCAAGTGGCAGTGTTACGTAGCAAACCGTTGCGTTTTACAGCAGTTCTCTCCTGTTATCGTTCCTGTTTCTTTTCCGGCAATCAATTATCTGTGAATTGATCTTACTGGGAAAGAGCTGGTGGTTTTCCTACTAGATGAGTGTGTGTGAGCATGTGCATGTGTGCACGTACACACATATTTGCAGATTATGGGACTTTGTTTTTTTGGGGTAAGCACAGAGCTCTCCTGGTGACTCTGGCAGGCACAAGTGCTTATGTCCCATTAGGACAGAGACCCCAAGGAACATGTATTGAACATGCAGTCCAGCATTGTGATGGAAGTTTAGATGTTGTCTCTATAACTAGAATATGATTGGTTGGGATGAAGAAAAAAATACCTGCTTACCTGGTGAAGATAGTAAATTGCATGTGTGAGTAGAGATGGGAAGGAGAAAACCTGGGTACACAATGTAGTCGCATGGATCAGCAACTGTTAGCCACAGGTTTCTCATTTAATAATGGAACACCTTGATTAAAATGTGACCATCCTTTGGAACAAGGCATTGTAAAGGGCTAGGGACACACACTTGGAGTTTTGGCCTGCACTGCTCTTTGTAGACAGTGCTGTTTCAATTGCAAAGTGTGTCCTTCCTTGTGAGCTGGCTGCCCAGCACTGGGTAAGCTGCTGTAGCAGCGACCCTCTGACACAACTCAGATTTCATCTGGAGGGTGCAAGTTCTGCAGCATTGGGGAAATTAATTTGGTCCAAAAAATGAGTCTCTGTGTCTTTCACTAGAAATAATGGGAAAATGTCTTCCAGGCTGTCACCTTGATTATACAGCTAGTTACTCATGTTCTGAGCGGAGGAGGCAACTGTAGTGAACAGCGGGTAAGATATGGATATAAAACAAAGAATGGGCAGCTTCATCTGACTTGTATCCCTCCCATAAGTGCATTGCTACTGGCATTTCTCATGCCTTTAGCAGAGAGGACAAATGACACCATTCTGCACAGCCACCAACTGCTGATTCAAAGGTTTGACAATCAGGCTTATGACTTCCAGCTGCCTGCCCTGCTCCCGCACCAGAAGTTAACCATCCCCACACCATCACACGTACCTGCTTCCACACCAGGAAACGTCGCGTCTTAGTTTAACCCGCCCACCGACAGCCTGGGGAGCTGGAGAGGAGTTATGGCGCCTATGGTGTTAAGCACTGGGGTCTGCAGCAAAGGAACCAGAGAGTGAGGACATAGACAGCTAAAGCTTCCCTCGGCTGTAACTCCATGCCGTGTGCCAGGCCCAGTCAAATAACCTTTGTTGATTCCTGAAGCTGAAGCTTAAGGAGAGGAAAATCCAGATGTAGCTAGTCTTTCCTGGCTTTCTAATGGCAATAGTAATGATTAAGCCTGAAAGAATGTCTAAAAATATATAGAAGTAATGAGTTTACATGGTGCAGTTTAGTGCTGTGCATGCTTCTGGCTGAAAATTGGAAAAAAACCCCAGGTGTTATTGTCTGTTTCATCCCATATCAGTTTTAAGCAGCTTGACATGAAAGCTCTCAGGAATGAAGCTGCAGAGCACAGACAGCAGACCTTGCAGAGGAAAACGTGGTGGTCCAATCAACAGAAACTCTCCAATTTTTCCAGGCTGACACTTTTAAAAAATACTTATCCAAATTACCTGACTCTTTCCAGTGAAAGAAGACAACAGGTTCACCTTACAGTGTCTCTCATGGCCAATATAAATCAGCATCTTTTCACTGACTGCACTGAGGGGCAATATTTTATGCCAGTCACTTGGGTTTCCAGGGTTGTTGGTGTGGGGTCATGAATTGTCATCTTCTTAGCTCTGATGAATGTTTTGTAGCCACAGGAGCATTTCCGACTTAACTAAGTGACTAAAGACTGAATGAATGGAAGCATTTTGGGTCAAATGAATTCTTCATTAGTATCTCAGAGGAGAGCCTGTCATTTTAGGATCTCAGAGGAGCAGAATATGGGACGTCTGTGTATACCGCTCGGCAAACTGTCAGTGCAGCACACTAACAAATTCATAAGAGCGCCCTTAAATGAACCATTAGGAGGCCAAGTGATTAATAGGTTGATCTGTCGAAACTGTTAGTTTCCTAAAAGCGTGACTGAGTGGAGTCATTGCTTACGGTACAAGGAGCTGTTATTAACATTCCAATAGCTGGTTTTCGTTAAAGACATCTGTGACTTAGAACTGTGAAAGCCTGTTTGGTTTTGCATTTGTGTCTTAAATAAATGAAACACTGCATTTGTATACTCAGCACATGTTTCCTTTAAGGGGTTTGCTTTCAAAGCAGTCAAAGTAAAATACATTGCCTCGTGGCAAACGCAGCTGATGCGGTACCACTTTGCGACTCATGGGCTTTCATCTCCTGTGAGTCCTGGGGAGACTTTGGGTTCCTTCATGCAATGTTCCTTTTCCATGCCAAGATGCTACTCTGCTTTTACACAACATGTGGACTCCAGGCATTTGGGAACTTGCTTTTTGGCAGCCATATTTCTAATGTACAAATAGTGCAGAAGAATTTCTCCCTCCCCACCCTCAATACCACATATGTGCTTCATGCTTGTACCTCTTTCTCCAGCTGTTGGAGAAAGCAAATCAGAACTGTAATTACCAGTAAATACTGCCTCAACAAAAGAATTGATTTTTTGAAACTGTCAGCAGCCTAGGAGAGATTATGAAATAACAAATGGGTCAAGGAAACGGGATAGTGCAGTGGTTAAAGACCTGTTTACCCTGAGCAACCTGAGTTCGGCAAACTGGTGAGTCTTGGGTCTACAAAAGCCCTTGGGCCCTCAAGGCTGAATCATGTGCTGTTGAAACCGCGCTCGGCCAATGTCATAGCCATGTCACTGATGTTCTGTGGGCATTAGGCATTCTGATGTATTTGTAAAATACGCATTGTCATACAAGGAGCAGAAACTGCTCAAGTATCAGAGTCTGAAACCATCCATTCCTCTTTCCACCCAAGAGTGCTAACCACTGGACTGCAGCCGAGGGTCCCTGTCATCTGCTCTCTCTGGTGCTTAGTGATTCGGTCAGCAGGACCAGCGGGAGGAGGTTCTCTCTCTTGAACCTGCATCTCAGGCAAATGCCCCACCTCCTGTATGATAGAGTTTGGAGAGAAAGGGCGCTCTTAAACTGCTGAGCTGAAGCTGTTCCCCTCGTGGGACTAGCCAGGGACAGTGATGAATAGCAGCATCATGCAATAATTTAGGTCCTATTTCTTCAGAGGAATGGGGCTTGGAAGGGTTTGGCTGCTGAACCACCTTCTCCCAGGAATCTGCAATCTTAGGCTGGAAATACATGTGGCGGAGCAAGAAACAACCCAAAACGGCAACGACAATACAACCTGTAACTCCACCAAAGGGGGAGGCCTCAGGACTTCACGCTGTGGTCATGAGAGCTGGGAGATCCTCACAGAGGTCTTTGGACAGGAGAGCTGCCTCCCGCTCGGGCTGAAGGAGTGAGACCCACTCAGTGTACCCACAGAGGAGTCCTTGCAGCCTGATTCTGGGTGGGGGGAAGTAGGAGAGCTTTGGGAGGACTATTTGTGGTTGAGAAAGGACTGGCATTTCACAAGAAATTGTGTCACCCTCCCCTGTGTTCAGGGAAACTCTTGTTTAGGATAGGAGGTTGGGACCCTCCAGGCTTTGTTTTATCAGGGCCTCTATATACATACTTTGAGAGTATACAAACTGTACAGAAGAATGTTGATCCATCACTCGGGTCAAAAGGGGAAGAGCCGTAGCAGACAAAATAAACTTCTTGCAACGCTGGGGCAGGACATGAATGGGAAGCTGTTCTCCTGGTATGGGAAGATGTTTTTACTGAAACAGATGAGACTGCCTTGGATTTTCAGTTACCAGCAAACTGGGCAATTTCCTCAGCAGATGGGATGTCTCACTTCATACTGATTTTTGTTACATCGATATTCAGACCCCACTTAGTGCTCCTTTGGTGAATCATGTTTGTAAACTGTATGGTGCAGCTATTCAGATATTGGGCAAGGTCCTGTCAGTTTCTGTATCCTGCAAGCCTGGAAGCTATTGAAACAATCTGCAATGTCCAAGAAGAGACTATTTTATAACCTGCAAATCCACTAATATCTTCCAGGTTCATGTGCCATCATTCCTACTTCCTTGGGGACAGTCTTAGATTGTGGAGTAAAATGTTCCCAGTGACCAGCACAGACTGGGAGGTACCACATGTGCTAGCTGGAAGGTGCTGCAGCACGTTTTCATGCTGTTATTCTGAGTCAGGAGATGTCTATGCAGCTCTCTCCAAACACGTGAGCTGTCTCCTTCCGTGCTTTTGGCTGACTGAAAACTGTGTAAATGTGATGAACATGACATCAGGGCTGCCTGAGAGGAGGAGAGCCTTAGCTCAGGTTTGGCAATCTTATTCCACACTCATCACTGCATGAGCCAGATTCCCGCTCTTAACAACCACGTCAGGGAATGAATAAAGAGAGTCTGCGCTTGCTCACAAAGGACCACGTCATGATGCTCTCATCGGACATCCATCCCATGGATCGACTCTGGCCCACAGGCTAGTTACGAAGCACACGCTCCAGAAACTAAGCAGCCACTGTTTAAAGTACAAGGGCCCGATTCTTTTCTTACTCAGAGCAGACAGAGGAGAAAATCTACCAGTCAAGGACTCAATGTAAACGGAGCTGGCAGTGCTTTCCTGAGTCGGCAGACAGCTTGAAACAATGGCTCTGAGAAGTGCGTCCTGCCTTCATTCATCGCGCTAGGAGACTTGCCACCAAGTCCCACGGAAACAATGTGAACGGCCATATTCAGAGTTTCACTGCTGATTATTTTAGCAGACAGGATGGGGACAGGGTAGGAATGAGACCCATATGGGAAGTGGGAATTCCATGGTAGGAAGTAGGGAGACAACATAGAAAAAAGTCAGGGAAGAAGGAAAGAAACAAAGACAGGAGGGGTGAAAGAATAAACCCTCAAGGGCAGACATGATGGTGATAGTAAGGTACTTGCTCTTTATCTCTGAGTGACACTGGACACAGCATGGCAGGAACAGAGCTAACAGGATGAAGATAACTGGGCCATTTCTTCCTCATCGCATGTTTCACTTGCCTGCTGTGTCTGTATCATTTTGGGAGAATTGTTCTCTGGCTGGAGGATGCAGACTGCCCTGTCGGCATACCCCAGCCCACGAGCTGTGAGAAAACGGCTTCTTTCAGCCAGGTTGACGTTAGGCACCCAGCGTGGGCCAGGTCACCTGGGCTCCGCCAGAGACGCGCACTGATTGTCGGTGTCTTAGGATGGGAGGAACCATCTCCTGGAGGTGTCTGTCCCTCTCCACCCCTCTGCAGGGAGCCAGACTCCCACCTGGTCTCAGGGAAGACGAATCCCAGCCTGAGGATGGGTAGAAAGGAGCGTGTGTGCTCCATGCTGGATGTGCCTGCACTCCTCAGTGGTGAGTCAGAGTCCCTGTTCTCCTAAGCTGAATGGTGAGCTACCTTCCTTCCCAGTGTCAGATGCTTAGGACAGGGAACAGGCTTGTGTTTCTTTCTTCCAAGAGGCAGCGAATTACAGCTCTGAGAAAGCCATACGGTACATCTGTACTAGTAAATCAAATGAACCTGGGGCTTTTCTCGGACGTGGAGGCCAGCTAGCATTGAATCGCTCATGTTCATACTGGTTGTGCTAATTCCTGTACCATGCCTTGAGCCGTGTGCTGGCCTGCTCAGGACAAAACTGTGCGAGAGATACTTCTATTTAACAGCGTAGGCCATCGCCTTCCAGTGCCTGGCAGTATTCAATTTACTAGTATAGAGGAGCCTAGATCCTAGATTACCCCATACACATCACTATCTTACAGGAGTCTCATATGTACTGCCCTGCCTTGCCGTTCCCAAAGCACCTCTGACTGCTGCCACTGCTGCTGACCCTGGAGCAAAGCAAAGAGTGGGAACGTCTCTGCACAACCCAAGGGGATTCGGCGGTGGTTCTTCACCAGGCCCTCAGCTGTGTCTCATGAGGTCTGAAAGCAGAAGAGATTGCTAAGTTCTGCAAGGCGAGTGACTCTGGTTGTTCCTGCCAAAAGAAAGAAAGGAGAACTTCAGGTTTGTGTCAGAAGCGGTTGGGATTTGACAGCCGCCTGCTATCGCACGCTGGGGAAGCGTCCTTGGCACGGCGAGCAGGCAGGATGTTTACTACCAGGGATTTGCAGAAACTATCAGAAAGGATTGTGATAAGTGGATCTGATACATTTTACAACCCTTGAGGGCCTTTTCCTAATTTGCCTTGTGACTTATCAACCTGTTATTGTCCTCTAGTGCTTTCCACATATTGATGGCACTGACCTTGAAAAGCCCATGGCCCTAATGTGTTGAATGATATTATTGTGTGTGGAAAGACAACAGAATTCTAGGTCAGAGACTGGAGGGGGACGTGTGAATGTGGAGACTGAACGAGCTGGAGACTATTTCCAAGTGCCAGTTTGTGCAGGCCAAGTTCTCAGAGGGATTCATGAAGCGATACCCACACCCTGGCATTGCTGTCACCGCAAGCCAAGAGAAGCAACTGATTTGCATTCTCTGAGCCATGCAAGGCCGAGCTGCCACCGAATCCTGCAGCACAACGCAAGCTGTATCTAGTTCAGTCACACTGGGGTCTTGCAAAATATGGTGTTATTGTCCCTGGTTTACAGAAAGGGAAATGGGAAGGATGCTTAATAAAGTTGTATAAGATTGCAGAGCATACCAATGGCAGAAGGAAACACACCAATCCCCCAAACCCCTGCTCTTTCCATTTCAGGTGGGGTTCACCAAACTGGGAGATTTGAGAGAGGTTCCCACCATACCAGAGGCATTGTCCTGGGATCATGTCCCTCCTTATGGAGTCCCACCTTGGTTTCTCATTACCGTTGCAATAAACACTGACCCAAGAGGTCACTTCTCCTACTGCTCGCAGTCAATGCAACTGAGGATATTTCTTTATACAGGAGAATTTGACTTGAAAGTGTTTAATGCATCAATCCAGCTGCAGCTGCTGGGTGAAATGCAAGCAAGGGTCAGGTCAGCAGGCAGCTCTCCATGCGCTTCCAACAAGACATCCAGTTTATGCATCCTTCAGATTAAGGCTAAATATGAACTGGATTTATCAAATCCAGAAGCTGCTAGGTAGAGAGGAATTCACCCTGGGCTCCTGCAACTAGAAAAATCCCCTTCAGAACTGAGGAGCCAGTAGCTGGTTTATATTGCCTAAGCATGGGGGATTTTGAACCTGAGATTCCTAACAGGTCAGGAATTAAAATGAGACTCATCTCATACTGCTCCAAACAAACTGCAAAGTAAACCCTGCCCCAATCCCAGTTTCAGACAAGTCCAGTTCCTCCACAGCTGAACAAACCTACTTTCTTCTTGTCATTAGAGGGGCTCCAGGCTAACTGCATTAGAGGGGCTCCCTGACTTGCATTTCTGATCTGTTTTTAACCACAGAAAACAGGCAGGGAAGAAGATTTGGTTTTCTTGCTCTTTGGTTGAAAGTTTGCTGAAAAAAAACCCCACTAATGAGAGTCAAGAGGTGGTAAATGAGTGTTAGTGTGGAGATTGACCTGGGAACAAACCTTGTGCAGGAAGATGCATTCTCCCTTGCAGAAAACAGAGCAGTAGCTCCAGCAGCATGGGTTTGGTAAGCCCCACCTGCACAGCCCACAAAATGGCCAGGGAGAAGGGGATGGATGAAACTTCCCTGTGTGGAGAGGTGAGGGGCTGGCCCATTTGGGAGGGCAGGTGGCATAAAGCAGGTTGAAACAGTCACTGGTCTCCTCTTAGCAAGAGACACCTGAGAGAAGCAGCAGTTTGCTCCTGCTTGGAAAGCCGTCAGGATGCCATAGCATCCGAGGAGCTTCTCGGGGGGGAAAATGCCTGTGTAGTCCCAGAGCTGGGGTCAGTGGTGGGTATGCGGCTGTTACCACGCACTGCAGTGGTAGCCAGGGTCCTGCCTCAGGTCCTGGTGCAACGAGGCCTCTGCCAGCTAAACACAGCCCTTGCCCCCAGCCTGGGGCTATCATGGCAGAAACCTTAGGTCTCCTCACGCACACCAAGGCAGCATCTAGGAGCGGGGCAGGACCTGTGATGGATTTAAGGCCACTCAGGCCAGGTGACAGCCTAACCGGGCTGCAGGGCATCGTGCCTGAGGTCATGCTCCTTGGTCCACTGGGAGGTTGTTGTCTTGGGCTCCTGCAGGCATAGGAGAGGAATCTGCCTATGCTTCTCCAAGGGGGTTTATTGTGTTTCCTGTGGCTGGTGCATTGCCAGACTGTGGCTCCTGTCAGTGGTCCCAGGCAGGCGCATCTCCTGCTGAGACCATGCCATCCCGCTTCTGAAGCTGACCCAAAGTCTTGTCTTCATCATTACAAGTTATAATCCACCTTCCTCTTCTTTGTTCTGCCCCGGCCACCTATAGCCAGGTCTGGACTGGCTTTACTCAGAGTGATATCCATAGCCTGGTAACAACAGCTGAGATTTCTAAAGGTTTTTCAACATGGGCGGGAATTTCATTGGAGTTGTCAAAAAGCTCTTTTGCGCCAACTAAAAATTCCTAATTCCTTTTGAGAAAACAAAACACCGCCAACAAAAACTATTGGATGCCTTTCTCATTTTCAGGCACCCGTATAACACTAGGCTGGGAAACGTCTCCTGAAATTTTCTTTGCTTGGTGGCGATGCCATACACTAATGAACCAGCGGACCCCTTCAGCGCCGCAGGTGAGGGGATCTGGATGCTTGCAATCTCGGAGCAGAAAAGCGGGCNGAGCTCGGGGGGCGGCGGGCGCGCTGCCCCCGCCCCGCTGCCCCGGCATCTTCTCCCGGCCGGGAGCAAGAGGGAGCCTTCCGGGCTGCCTCGTCTCAGCAAACCCGCTGCCCCAGGGGCGCTGCGGGCTGCGAAGGGGCGGGCGGCTCAGGTGCGTCGCGGGCTCCGGCAGCTTTGCGGGGCCGCGGCCCCGGCCCGGGCCCCGGGCAGAGGAGTGGTGCCCGCGGGGCGGTGAGCCCGGGGGGTGTTTCTCGGGGCTGTGGGCGCAGCCAGAGGCACCAGATGTCCTGGTGCGGAGGAAGTAGGGGACCAAACACGGCTGAGTGTTTAGCCTTCCTTTCCATTAGCCTTCATTTCCTCAGGAAACGGTGGGAACCTGTGAGCAGCCCGCAAGCCAAAACCTTCTTCAGATTTAAACCTTTCCCTAGGAAATGGAGCCTGGGATTCCCTGGCACCTCCTTAGGGAGCATACTTCTGGGACTAATTTAGGCAGCTGGTGGATGGTGGTGCTCCTCCATGCCAGCCTGGCAGGGAGGCCGCTCGCCTGAGAGCCCAGCTCCCCACGGGGAAGCCGGACGATACCGGGTATGAGGCCCTCAAACCCAGGGCAGGACTCTGCTCCTCCTCTTCGCTTTTTGCACTGCTGTGAACCCGGCAGCTGCACGATGGTTCCCCTTGGTATCTGCAAGAGGATGAAAACACCTGAGAAGAGCAGGTTTGTCTGGAAGTCCCCAGAAGCTGTGGGGGAAACGACCCTGTTCATTCCCTCCTGAAAAACAAGCCTCCAGGCACTTCTGGCTGCTCTGTGGAGAGCACAGAACAGAATCCCTTCCAAAATGAAAAAGTATGGGATGTCATCAGAAACCAGTGTAGTCAGTGCTTTCTTGCAAAACTTTATCTGCTGAAATGCTCTTCTGCCAAAGAGATCAAAGCTGATAAGTCAGGAAGTTTTCAGTTTGGCAAAGGCAACTTTGCTGAAGCCATGTATAACCTGATACTCCAGATCTGCTTTGTGGACAGCGCACATATCCCATACAGCATCCAGATGTACACGCTTTGTGGGTGTTGGTGTAAGGCAAGTGAACCAGAACCCAGGCAGGACCCCCAAACGTACCTTTCCGCAAGGTTTAGTGCCAGCACATGGTCCCTGAGCTTTCTTTACACGGAGACATGCTAATCTCATCTCTGTCAGGAGGCCACAAGTTTCCAGAAATCAATCCGAAGTAGCAACACCCAAAGAGAGGGGTCTATTTTTACAGTGGTGGTATGGAGATGGTGATGCTGCTTTTTCTGGCAATGCTGGAGAAATTCCTCTCGCCGGCTTTGTCCACCTGCGCACGACAATAATAGCTGATGACTCAGGATGATGGGCTTCGCGACACTTCCATCTCTCTCACAGTTGAGTCACTGGCTGGGATGGGATGGGCCCAGCTGGGAAAGCAATGTGCAGGATGTGTCTCAAGTACGCAGCCAAAGCAGACAGGTCCTTTTCATACGCCTGCCTGCGGGACCGTAGGCAAATAAGGATGGCTGATGCAAGCCAGGCTAACTGCAGGGCCTCAGAAGGGCTGTGTTTCCTCCCTCGGTCCCTCAGAGCCCTGGCTGTGGGGCAGTGCAGCAGCATCATCTGGCTCCTTGGGGAGAAGGAGGGCCGGGGAGTGTAAACCAACAAACGGGGCACAGCCGCAAGGGACCGTGTCTCCCTGTCCTCCTCCAGCCTTGTGCTGTGGCCCGTGGAGGGCAGAGGCAGGGCACCTGCTGCATGGGCGGGGGATGGATGCACTCAGGAACACGTTTACTAGTGCGAGGAAGGGTGATCGTGTTTGCCAACACCTTGATCATCCCACTGCCCTCCACCGGCTCTGGGAATAGCTGTAGTTAGAATAATGCCATTGGAGTGTTTGCAATTCATACTTACTGGAAACTCGTTTTTCAGGGAAAGTCCTAGAGTAAGTTTTTATTTGTTCACTACTTCTGTTCAGGCATCGTTTTGGGGCAGCATTAAGGATGTATACGTGTCCTAAGGGTGCATTTCTTTATCATCATGCATTTGGAGTTCTTTTGGGTTTTTAACTTCAAATTCTTTGGGTTTCTAATCTGTTATGAGGGTATTTTCTGCAGTTCTTTTATACATTTTTTTAAAGTTTGCTCTTATAGTGTGTAAATTCACTCTAACCTTGCTTTTTCATCTAGAAATTATACAGTGGAAAAATGCACTTTGGCATCATGTTATGCAAGTGTAACAATTAATTCAAACATTCCCTCCATGAAGGAAAACAGAAATTCTTCTAAGGATATAGAAATTGAGGGCTCCAGTCTGCTTTTACTTATTCTTACATCAGTCAGGAATGACACCAACGAGTTTCATCTGGGTGGAGTTAGCGGTGGAGAAAAAGTCCTGGATTTTCACATGCGTAAACGTGCACTTTTCAAAGTATTGATCCTTCAGAATACGTCCTCAGATAACCCACCCTCTAGGAGAATGCTGGCACAGTCAGTGGTGGGGGCAATGAAGAGCTGGGAGAGGGGACACCAGCGGTGCCACCATGCGATGCAGACCTGCCGGCAGCGGTGGTGGGCTGGCTTGGCCAGCAGTAGCAGACAAGCTGGAGCAACGTGAAGCTCAGCATGAGCTAAGCTCCCATGCGCTTTTCCAGCTTTTGAGCCAGCTTTTTCAGCCCACACCGAGCTCCACGCTGTTGCAGGTTGCTTGCTCTGGATACCCACACTTTTACGACTAACCTGAGCGTAGTCGTTGCCCTCGCGGCTGCGACCTCGTTGCAGCCATACCTATAGGCAGCCTCGTGCAAACCAAAGCAGCCCCCAGCCCATACTATATTATACTGACATGGGCCCTGGGGAGGATTTTGGTTAGGTAAAGCTTCTCCAACTGTTATCTCAGTTCTCACACTGAGTCCTGAATCAAGGACTTAGGGTTCAAATTTTGGGATTGCTGTCTTGCTCATTCAGCCTCTTGGAAAAGGCATCATTAGGGCCCAGCAACAGGAAGAGATGTGACGGCTGAGCCATGGGTGGCATGTATGAGCTGGGCCAGCACGGAGCCCCCTCTGCCTCACTCTGCAGAGGGTAAAAACCATCTCAATTTTTTAGATACAGGAAATGGTGGGGAACCTCTTATGGTTCCTCAAGCAAATACGTGATTTTTCTGCCTTTTTTTGTCCTTTGTTTATGTGATTATTCTTTTAAACAAATGGTTTCTATTCTGGTTTAATTTGCATTTTAGGCTGCATTTTGGGATTGGTTTTTTATTTTATTTGGATCTGACACAAATCTCCGATTCCAAATGCCCCTGAGGGCAGCTCTCATTTTATCTGAATGGATTGGGCTGAACTGAAATGTAAACTTCGGACGGGCCAGCTTAGTTCCCAGATGTTTCTGTCCGTGGTTTTTCAGATGGTCCCACTTCCCAAAAGCAATGGGGGATGGTCTCAGTGTGGCAGCGTGGCCAGGAATTTTGATGTAATCCCTTGCATATGAAAAGGCAGGAGATGCCCTTCCAGCATTTTTTATCAACCATAACCCAGTCTCTGTGCTGTATCTATCCTAATTGCTCATAACTAGCGAACTGCAAGCAAGGATCAACTCTTTGCTTATAGGATCAATGTGTTTATATTTCTTTTCATGGCCGTGGCAGGAGAGGCTGGCTGCCTACACTACAACATTTCCTATCTCCGCGCTGTCAAATAGCTGCTTGTGCTTCTCAGGACAATCCAAGGAAAAAGCCCCTTTTTCTCAGTTTCTCCCAGAATTTTCCTTGAAATGAAAAGGGACATATTTTGGGTTGTCCTTCTGGCAGGGTTGTGCTTCAGCAATATGGGGCCCCAAGTAACGGTTAGAGGTAAGCTTTAAAATGTCTTTTCTAAAGCAAATTTCTTGCCTCTTTCCCCCTGCTCTGGCCCCAGATGTGGGCAGTCTTGCAGATGCTTGTGCCCAGGGCCAGCTCAGCCCTCCATGCTCTTTCCAGGAGCAAATTACAGCCCAGGTCTCTGCGAGTGGAGAGGGACTCACCAGCTGCCCCACAATTATGAACAGAAGAGAAGATGGATTTGGGGAGAGAATTTTTCCAGCCCCATTACTACAGACAGAATAAAGGATACACCTTAGATCACAAGCTGAAAGCACTTTTCAGTGACCTGTTTTGCCGGAGTCATCTCTGGCTGACAGAGGAGACCAGGCATCAGGACTGCTCAGAGCCTTCCCCAGCTCCATCACCAACCTGTGATGGGACTCTGGGCTTGTCTCGTGGCCTTTTTGGTCTGGGTCTCCAAAAATAAAGAGGAAGGGAGGCAAGACTTCCCTTCTCCCCACCACTGTCTCTCTTGTTTATTCACAGAGCAGAGAGACCAAAGGCTTTGGGTGTAGGATACCAGGGCCAGCAGGGCATGTGATACCTCTGTAGCACAATATTTTTATTGGAGGAGTCACAGAGGGCACTGCAAAACTGGGGCTCCTTTCCCAGTTCACTGAGCTAAGGAAATGTTTCTGTTATGGTATAAGGAGCATTTTCCAGACCCTAGGGATATTCTTCCTTCCCAACCTGTTTCCTGTCCCACCTAGCTCCGTTGAGCCCACCACGATGCTGGTACAGTCCCTCCACAGTATATTGCACTTTCTTTCTGCTCGCTCCTCAGGGGAATCTTCCTGGCTGGGGGAAGGGGGGTGTAGAAGAGTGGATAACAAATTTTCATCTTTTATCAGCAGGGCAACTGAGAAACAATAGGAATGAGTGACCTGTCCAGGTCTAGAAGGTTGCCACCTGCAGCTCCAAGCCTGGTGTCATGGTGGCCAGAATGGCCGTCCCTGCAAGATGCATCCCCAAACCACCATCCTGCTGCAGCCTGGGAGCCTGGGACCCACAAGGTCTCAGAGTGCAGGAGCCTGGGACTGGCTCGTGTGGAGGAGCTGGCAGGATCTCCACGAGTCCCACCACTCTCTTGCAGGACAAGGACAGGCTGCCTGGGCTACGACGGCAAATTGGTCACCTTGTTTCAGATGCAAGGGTTGGGCTGATTGCCAGCCCAGCCCTGTGATGTGTCCCAAGCAAAGGAGCTGGGAGTGACCACTCCTCAACCAGGCAGAGCTCAAGAGCCACTGTATGGTGTATACATAAGGGTGGGGGCTGGCCAGGACACGAAGGGCAGGTTCACTTTCAAGCCCTATTTTGCATTACTCGGGTGAGGACAAGCAGCTGTAAAACATTGGCACTGCTTTTGCAGCTGCTTTGCATCACAGGCAAACCAGAGCTTAAGGCTTTGGCTGCAAAAGCAAGCGCTGCTCTCAGGTGTGTTTTCATGCCTAAACCTTGCTTTCTCCAACTAAATAAAGCATGTCTTTACCTCAAACTTAGATTTTCGTATCTTGGTGCTTGCTTCAGTTTACCCACATCATTCAGTGTGCTGCTTGCTCTTTGAGCCAAAGCTACAGGAGCAGAATCACCTGAAGGGGAGCTACTTTAATACTTCCAGTCTGACCAGGAATAAGAAGTATCAGACATCTTGCAGAGAACTTGTGATATTTCCAGCTTATTTTCAAACCAGTGTGGTTCAGAGAAGTTACCGTGGGCATTTGGAACAAACAGCAAGCAAACTTGGTGGCTTTCCTGAGCAGGAGTCTAGGTGGGATCAGAAAGGTTCAGGTGTTGCAAGCAGAAACAAAGGTAACAAATCCAAAGCAAAGGTTGGGATGGGAGCGCATCTTTGAAACCTCAGCATAACATGAGCTTATTTCACGATGATGAGCACAAAGGTCACCAGCCCGCTGGTCACCAGAAAATGTTTGTGCTGCCTTTTGGAGGATGACACAGCTCCTGCCCTTTCCCGTTGACAGTCATACCTAAGGCTAAAGCACAGTGGTGAGACGCAGGCAGCAGAGGTACAATCTCCACTGGCTGAACCTCCTTACAGGAAACAAGTGTCTTTCCTTCAAATGTTCAGGCCATTTTTTTTCCTTCCTTTTTTACAGGAATGGTGTTAAAGTGCAGTTGTCCTCTGCAAAGTGCTTTTGCATAAATAGGTCTTGCCCAATCTGATCCCTGTGTGCATTCAGAGTCAGATCTGCTGACTTCAGTAGCCAAAACACAGTCAAACTCCCTTCTTACTCCTCTGATCTTTGCACAAATAACCAAGTGAAGCTTGGGCTCTCTTTTCCCCCAGGCATTGTCAACAGACTCGGGCATGATATGAACTGGACAGATGTCATCAAACATGAGAACTGGCCAGTCCCTGCCTCCCTCAAGCCAACTTGCTCAATCTCTTTAGGCGTGGGAACGAGTCGGACTCCGTCTAGATCCCGGCTCTGCCACTGAGCCCAGTGAATGCTGTAATGATGATTGGCAAACTGATGGCGAGCACCCTTCAAATTGTCAGCTACTCAGACTGGGGAGCTAATTATTCAAAACCAGGGAGCAGGAGGAGAAGAGGAAAGGGGATGTTTGTACTCCCGGCCTCAAGCCATAATGCAGGTACCAAATTTAGGAGCATGGTCTCCTAGACTTCTCCCTGGGCTCAGCGGAGGAGCACGTACGTACAGCGTGGGACCCAGGGGTGCTGCCCATGCGGATGGGCATGTTTGTGTTTGTCATCTCTGTGTTAGGATGAGCCGGAGGCATGCTCTGCTCCCCTCCCCCTCTGCTTGTATCCTGTTTTCCCCGCGAAGGAAATCTGGGCAAGCGGGGCGGAAGAGCACCGGGGGGTCCCGGCAGCCGTGGCGGGGCTCGGGCAGTGGAGGCAGGGCATGCTGCTGCACACCTGCCCTGCCAGGCAGGTGTGACCCAGGGGGCTGCCCGCTGCCCATGCCCCTGCCACCGCAGAGCAGGAGCCCCCGGCCAGGGTGTGCCCACCATCAGGCAGCTTCATCCCCAGGGGAACAGCATTCAGGAGAGCGTGGGGACACCAATGAGGGCTGCGGGGCATGGGAGGCGACACAGGCAGGAGAAGACCTAAAGAGCAGGTACTTCCCCAGCCAGGTGGACTTTCCTCGACCCAGTACTTTGCCTTCCAACCAGCTAATCTCTTCCCAACATTGTGTGGCCATAAAAGTGATAAATGCTGGTGCAGTGAGGTTGCCAGCTCCCTGCATGGCAACAAGAATTTGCAGAAGAGAACATTGCTGTGATGAGGGAAAAGATAACAGATTAATCATCGTGTTATCACTCAGGCTGGGAAGGTGACCTCATGGTGTGTAAAGCAAGGGACAGAGGTGGCACTGTCTACCAGAGGAGGGAACAGTTTCCAGAAGAAAGCAAATCAGCCTTCCAGTGATCCTTTCCAGTTCCCAGTGTCCCCAGCAGCCATGCTTATCTCTGATGTGGCTCCTCTCCAACCCCAATACTCACCTGCGCAGCCTGATGTTGCAGCTCCTTGCAAGATGCCCAGGGGTTGGGGCAGCCCTCCTGCACACTGAGCAGGTTTGTCTCCACAGTGCAAGGACTCAGATTGTGCACCTACCCTCCCACTCACAAGTTCCCGGGCTGAGAGACAAAAAACCCCTGCATATGATACCTCTGGGTTTAGATGACTGCGCTCTTTTAATCAGATGCTATGGGGTACTCTCCCAGAAATACGGATTTTGTGGCATGTGTGTATGTGTGTGGGATATTCTGGGGTGGTCTGTAAAACAATTCTTTGGTTTCATTGACTGGAAAGTTAGCAGAGACTGAGAAAAAAGACAGATTTAAGGAAGCCAAGTGTTAGCATCCCCCTTCTCCATGAACACATCCTTTTGTAGAAGGACACTGGAGTTTCTTATGACACGTGACAATAAGAAAGCAGTAGATAAGCGTAGAATAGGTAATGTGAAATCTGCTGTGGGCATCAAGAGGAAGCATGATCTGAGTGATACTCAGACATGGGATGAGGTGGCAGAACATGTTGGCTAGGTGGTGACAGCAAACGTTGACTTCCAACACAGAACAGTGCAAGCAGGACCCATCCAAGAGGGAAAGCAAAGCAGAACATGTGAGCCTATGAGAAGCTATTACAGACACCATGCTGCATGGGCATCAAAGATCTTGGAAAGAGGCAAAGAACAGAAAGTCTTTGAAGGGGGAAAGGGAGATGATGAAACTGGGGGAGAACGGTGGGATGGTGGCTGGGGCCTTTCATAAGCCAGTTATTGAAGAAGTCCATCTGATGATCTGCGAAGTCTCGCAGGGTTTGGGGATGCTGTTGGGAGTCATGGCAGAAAGAGGAATCTGGTCCTTTCACCATTAAGCTCTTGATGTGCATGAGAGGAGAGGCCACCTGAGGGGAGAGTGGATTAAACCATCCAGCTTTGATGAAGACCTCAGGCAGGTCCTTTCAGAAGTAGTTACAGGAAAACCCATAGTGAGGGATATGAATAGAAACATCCAGCTCACTGCCTTTTGAGACGATTTTTTTTTTTAATTTATCAATTCATGTACATGGCTCAAATCCTCAGCTTCTGTGAACTTGTGAGCCATGAGCCACAATCAAATCACAAGAGACAGATACACCGTCTGTAAGTTAGCTAAATAAGTTCATGGCAATGAGACACTGGTTCTGGAAATTCACAGATAGATTCAGCTGTAAGCCAAAGAGATAAAGACCTTAATTTCAAAAGGTTGACATCTTGATCACAGTTTGGGGTTGCCTGGGGTTGTGTTTGATTTCCAGAGGTGGTACAACAAATACGTTAATTTATTTGGTACTTCAGCCTGATGAAATATCCATAATAGCTGTACCCCCCACCCTCAGCAGCTCTGCCTGTGTCCGCATGGAAACAGGTCTGGGATGCTGTACGCAGATGAGTGTGTGCAGGAAGAGGGCTCTTCCACACAGGAAAGGTATTTTTATAAACAGGAATTGTATTCTCCTACCAGATTTACTTCTGTGTCCAGTCCTGGTTTAGGTGGAACTGTCTGATCAAGGAGAAGAAAACAAGATGCTCATTCACAGGATGGCAGAACAAGTTAACACATGATAGAAAAACACACATCAGCCTGTTTCTATTCTCAGTACTGATTTCAGAGGGGGAGTTGTTCCACCAAGTTCAGTGAACTGACTTGAGCTGCATTCAGTAACAAAAAATCAGAAGGATGCCACAGTTTTTAAAAGAAATGGCAATAATAGTAGTGACAACATAACACTTCATTGACTTCCATGAGACCATCCCTGGTGAGTGGTGCAACATATCAGCAGGAGCTTGCAGGACTGAGGCCAGAAGAGGGAACAACCGATGCATGAGTGTGTCCATCCCTGGCCACGATGCTGTCTCCTCCTCTCCCGCTCTGTCGTCCCCTTGAAAAGTTCTGCCTTACTTAGCTGATGGGCTGTGGCTTAACTTGATTTGTTTTTTACTTTTATTTTGGAAAGTGCACTTTTTGGATGTACAGTGCAATGGAAATAAGTATCTAAATCAGAGGTAATTCAGCCTCTGATTCATTTGTGCACTGCATCAGCCAGTTACATACAAACGGCTCTAAAGCGGCACACGTTGGCGGCAGCAGCCACAGTTGCAGGCTGTGCCCATGCATGCAGTCTCCTCTGTTAACCTTGGGGTGAGCACTCCCACAGCAGCCCTTACTGCTGATCAGCAGCCCTCCTGTGCGAAGTGTGATGGCCCTGCTGTGCTCCACACGCACATGGCAAAGCCCAGCCAGCCCAAGACCCTGTAAGAGCAGGATCAAGGGAGCAACACAGGGAGGGGATAAGGTATGTGGTAGGAAATGTGGGGAGCTGAGATTATGAGGACAATGTGTGGAAAGACAGTGCAGGAAGAGGGAAGGTAGGGATGCTCCTTTGGGGATCTGGACATGAGTGCAAGGAGGATTGGAGAGGACCAGAGGGTCAGGCTATCCATGACAGCATAGCAGACGAGCGTGCAAGGCGGACCAGAGTTCAGGGGAGTACACTTGCTGTTCTCCTGGGCTGACTTTATCACTGTTTCAAAGCTTTGAGATGCGTGAGAAGGGAAGAGAGTTGCAATCACACCCTCCTCAGCATGTCTGTATCCTGGCACACAACAGGAACTGCTGCAGATGCCACCCAGGTAGGGACATTACCTGTCACGGCTCCTGACCTTGATTGAGGAAGCTCAAGTTGAGCTGAAACATCACTGTGTATTGCAAACAAGCCTTACAAGGAATCCTGCAGCAATTCTGAGATGTGCCTGCATACATCCACCCTCCCACTGCACAGGGCAGATATAAAAGTGTGAAGTATCAACTCCAGAAAGAACTTATTCAGGTGAAAAACTCAGGAGAAGCTGCTACAGCTGTAAATAGGTGGCCGCTGGGCATGGGTAAGAGTGTCCACCCAGCTGGTACTGCTTTAAACTCGCTTTCCTGGGTGTTGCCAGCAGTGGGGCAGGAGCTTGATCCAAATGTCCTCTAGCAAGGAGGAAGCTCAGCCTGGACCCTGATTTGAAATCAGTCAAGCCTTTTTCTGTAAACTAGACCAAATCAGATGAGCAGGTCTAGATCCTGCTCTTCCCTCTAGCTTCAAAGATGAGCAGGGGTAAATCTGGATTATACTTTGTCACTCTGGCCCCATCTTCCAGCCTAACAAGCCTGATCTATATAATGATGTAGGAATGTGCAGGAATGTAACGCAATGTTTGTTGGTACACATGTCCCTGCACGCACACAGGAATCATTCATGCACGGCTTTACTGCCTGGTGATATCAGAAGTGCACTGTAAATATTTTTTCTAACTAGAAATCTCTGAGAAAGGTTGGTCGTTTCGCTGCTGGAGCATGCCTTTCCAGTGAAACAAGTGAAATCCAGATGTGACTGGAATGTGAAAAATCTCTAACCCATGCCATGATGGTGGTTTCTTCCTCGAGCTGCTTCTCGGGTCTGCTGGTGCCCTTTTCCTTACTCACTCTGCCCAGACACCTCCAGCCCTGCAAGAGGCACATGTGATCTCCGGGCCATGAACCTTGCCAAGGATGCCTAGGCTGCTCTTCCAAAGCAGTTGCAAGTTTCAGCCCGTTTTGTCAGACTGGTTTCTTTTTATCTGTTTAAGTTTAGACCAGTTTATGACTAGATGAGTTTAGTGGGGAGAACTACACATTTCTTGCATAGTTCTCCTGATTTCTTAGAATTTGAAGCCGTTTTCCAGAGAGCTAATGGCATTAGAAAGCGAAGTATATCTGTCTGCTGCATTCAGATTGAAACAGCAAATTATTTTCTTCAGCTTAGACCTCCTGATTAAATCCTGTCTAGTTTGTCAGCGCACTTCCAAGACATACATTAGAAAAAATTCCGTGTGTGGTTGGGCCGTATCTTCAGGCATTCTCAAAATCAGCAAAGTCCATGGCGCTGTGCTTGATTACACTTGTCAGAAACGCAGGGACTTTAATTTGCTGCTGTCAGCAGAGCTGCAGAAGAGTCTGAGACCTTGGGATTTGTGGATTTTGAAAAGCACCAAAATGCCTTAAAAAACAAAGCAGAAAGATTACTCACTGAGATTGCATTCACATATTTACACACTTATCCCTCCCAAAGATTAAAAAAAGCACATAAGTTCATTCTGGGATAAATTCTGCCCTTACTAGTACCTGTGCATCCAATGGCTATCTGCTGAAGTGGGCTATGCAACAGATGTTGATCTGTGGTGTAGCAGAGTGCAGCAAGAGTTGTTCTGATTTTATACTGATGTGACAGAGCTGAGCATGGCTCGTCAGGACTCCAGGTGTTGCTGGAGTAATGCACATTAAGACCTGAGGGAGCTCTTTGGAGGAACAGACTGTCCTAGGTGGGTGTAGGGAGGGGTACGTTAGTGCAGTGCTCTCACTGCCTGCCTCTGACTCCAGGGCTTTTTGATTTAACAAGTGAGTGTTACACACATGACATGCCGGACAAGACATTTGGGTACCAGTGTTCCTTCTTACTACAACAATGGTGTGATTGTTGTGTGATTCTTACTACAACAATGATTGTGCCAAACATCAAACCTAAGGTCCCAACATCAAAGACAGATGATACACCCAGGAGGCGAGCAGTGTTAAGAAATTAGGGGCGTATCTGAGAGCACTGTTTATCAAGAGTGGTTGGCCATAGAGTTCTTTCTTCCTCAGTATGCAATGTGCCACCCCAGAACTGAAGGTGCTGAGCAGCCAGGCTGACAGCCAGAGGCCCAAAAGCTTGGGGAGCAACAGCCTGATGCCACAGTCTGCCCCCGGCCGACCTGGCGTTTCCCCAAACTAGATCTCACAGAAAACGCAAACCAGCTTGCTCCTGCACTTGGGCTTTCCTCTCCCCGTTGTACTTCTCATGTCATAACCGCATTCAGTGGCTCCCAACCCTGTGCCTGGGGCAGAAACCAGTGGCACCAGCCACATCTCCCTATTCTTTGCTTTCCCATTGCGAGCCATGCCCAGTCCTTCCCTCACCCTACCAGGGCCAATCTGCATGGAGCTTGATATCCCAGTATCGCACAAGTGGACCTGGGAAGAGATAACTGGAGGTGCATATGCCCAGGATGCACCTCAGGTACCAGCTGCTTCAGTAAAGAGACAGATTAGGTTTAAAGGTACGATGTCCTCTCCTCGTATGCAGCATGCATAATGCATAGCCCAGCCTGCGTCAGCCATTACCAGGAGGTGATACTGGGCATTTGCAGCTCTGCTTCTGCTGTGAAATGCTCTTGTACAGCGGTGTTTCTCACGTCCGAGGCTTTTATCTCTGCAGTCCTCGAAACATAGCGGACTGTGGGTCTAGATGCTGAAATCTTATCTGTAAAAGTTGGTGGTCACTGATAATTCAGCCTCCTCTTCTTTAGATGGCATTTGTCATTAAATAAACAGTGTGCTTCCTCTTTCTCTCAATTAGATTCATGCAAATCAAGAGCAATTCCGGCTCATTGTCAGCTTAAAACAGAAACCGAAGGCCTGGAATAATTTTTATTTGTAAGAAGAAGTTCATGGAGGAGCAAGGTGCCAGATCAGCAGCCCAGGGGACTGCAGGGTTTAGTCAAAAATGGCCTAATTCCCAGCAAAGTCCCTGTGCCTAGTGTTTCCTATTGAATGGCCCTGCATCTCCCAGAGGCTCCCTGCCAATAGGAAACGCTAATCTCCTGCACGTAGGTAGGATTTCAGGCATGAGTGGTGCTGCGAAGCTTTCCGGAACAGGTGCACAGGGAGCTCAGCGCTCAGGAAACCCACGGCCTCGACTGGGGGAGAGGTCAGTCCACCAGGTACCATTGCTCTCCATCACCATCATGGCCACAGCCACCCCTCCAGCAGAAACTGGACTGAAGTCACCGAGTCTCTTTCACAGCTCTCCCCAAAAAGGGACATGAAAAGAGAAAATAACAACAACAAAGGATGTAGCTGATTCTCTGCGCTTATTATTAGCAGAGGAAGGGCTGGGATTAATCACTCCCGCAGAAGCAGCTGTAAAGGATGGAAGTAGTTGATCAAAGTGGACTTTGTTATTCCTGATGTACCATTCTGCTGAGCAATGAGAACTAGCGTGGGGCACTAGAGCTTCAAAAGAACTTTAATGACTCCAAGGCTTGAACCAAGGACACTGCTGGAACTAATCGAGAAGGAAATCCAGGGCAAGGTGGAAATGATGGAAATGAGTGCTTCGGTCCGAGGAATTTTTCCACATCTTTCATTTCCTAATTCCATACCTTTGAGGTAATAAAATTTACAGTGGCGGAAAAAAAAATAGTGGGACAATGGGAAATGTTCCTCTGTGGGACGGGGCTACGTGTGGCTTGGCTACACCTGATTGCTGCACTGTTGTCATGAGGGGAACAGAGGGCACAAGGATCCATGCTATTTCACACTCCCAAGGTCTGACATGACAAAACTGTGGTCCTTCTGCCTCCTCCTGTCCCGGAATAACCCCTCCTATTGCTGGGCAGTTGCAGAGCACCTCTGAGACCTGGGCAGGCTCCCTTTCCTCCTCACTGGCCAAAGAGATGCACAGTAAGTGCCTTCTGCATCCTTGGAGTGTGTAGCCTTGGCATGGCCCCTCTGCTAGCTGTGGGGACAACAAGCCACCCTGTGCTGCTGCTGGAGACTGTAGTAGTAAGCCAGAGTGAGTACAGAAAACCTCTGAATATTGACTGGGAATGAGCCATGGGGAGCCTGACCCGTCCACACCGAAACTGCACTGACTGGGTGAAGCTCTGCCATACATAAGCATAGCCCCATGTCTGCAAGGCAGCTCTCACCCTAAGTTGGAAAAGAAATACATGCTCTAAGGGCTACCTTTGGTGATGACACATCCACCGTGTCCTTCTCTTCTCTCTTTCCTTCCTTCCTTGTTTCTGTTTATAGAGCAAATGGATCCAAAAGAGCATTTCCTACTGAGCAGTGCTACTTTCTCTGAGACAGTCAAGGACAAGTTGCCCAGAATTACGCCTTTTCTCCTACTAACAAAGTATTGGTCCTCTCTTGAAAGAAAGTCCGTGAGCACATTCATATCCATACAGACTCTGAGTCTGGCAGAGCTCATCTTAGCGTCCTCACTGGGTAAATGACTTGGTGCTTTCCATAAGCCTTGACTGCCATGGAGACAGGACAGCATCTCTGGGGGGGTTCAGATGCAAAGCTTCATCTATAGACACAAACCCCTCTCAAAATGCTACACTAAGTCAGCAGCCCTGCAGAGCTGCAGTTTGCTCCACCCCTACTCAGGCATGATGCAGTCCATCTACCTTCAAACAGCATGTGACTTTCCTGAGGGAGGAAAGAGTAAAAAACCCATCAGACTCTCAGTAAGCAGAATGGTGGGTGTCAGTGGCTCCTGCATCAATAATCTAGTGGGGAGAGTCCTTTTTCTTCTGGCAAAGACCACAGCACGAGGCTACGTGCTAGGCAGGCACCTCTCCCGCCAGGAGATTCGGGCATATACTCAGTATGCTGCATAGCCCTGGAGCTGTGAAGGTAGTGCTCTTCTTGAGCAGTAGTAGGGTTTGGAAACATCAGACCTGATGCTGAGCTCTCTCCTGTTGGCTTTCCACTAACCTGGTCTTGCAGGTTAGCAAGCTCAGATCTTCCAAAGCATGGTATGGACACATTGAGCAACAGCCAAGAGGATGGATGAAAAGCAGGAGGCCTAAGGGTGCAGTATGCTTCAGTCCACTTTCGAGTCTGCACAGCCCTGCGCGTGGACATAGTTGTAGCCCTCTTCTGCTCAGCTGAGTGGAGGGCAGCAGCACCTACCCCTGCCTGATCCATTGCCTTCCCTCACTGCTATTACCAGAAAACACCAGAGAGACACAAGCGTCAGGGAGTATCTTCTCTGTCATTTTCTCCCTCTGCTTCCAGCAAAGACCTATGGCTCTGTTTCTTGTCACTTTTGTCAGGAAGAATCCAGTGTGCATTTTGTGGTTAAAAGTCAAAACTGAAAGCATTTCCCTCCCTCCCCCTTCCCCAAATCCAGCAGCTGTTGAGTCGGCTGTTTTGCTTTCTCAGCCTAAACATGCAGCAGCACATTCTGGTGAGGGGCAAAACAAACAAGCCTCTGGAGAAGACTGACAGGATGAGAAATGGAGAACCAGGACCACGTGCCTCGAGAGGGAATCTGACACCCCGCGTGCTGGCCAGGGAACTTGCATCTCGGCTCTGTCACAGCATGCTCAGCGCTGCATGGACTCGGGGACCCAGTGGGCTTTTCTAAGTCACGTTGTGCTGGGTGTGTTACGTGTTACACGCAGGGCAGGAGCTGCTTGGCAGAGAGGACTATGTGCATTTTTGGTGGAGGGGAAGTACTGCAGGGAGATACGGCACTGTACTTGATGCAGATGGGACCCATGAGCTAGCTCTTCTGAAGAAAGCTTGCTTTCAGCTTTCATGGAGGGATGGAGCCTTGTCCTGATTACACCCCAGAGCCCTCCTGTAGCAGCGTGACTCAGTGTGCAGAGTCCTGCTTCCTCCCTCCCAGCCTGCTTTTGCACTCCTCTACAATGGGCAAGGTGGACCTGGCCTGCGCACAGCTGTCTGCGTCCCCAGGGACCTGACATTAGCTGGGGCAGGGAACTGCCATGGCTGCATCCCCTTCCTCCTGCTGTGGAGATATTCCCTGGGGGAGCACCTGATTGGTGTCGTAAGAGCATCAGGACATGCTGAGCTTCTCGTCTGCTCCTGTGTCCTGCAAAGGGCTGAGGCGGGCAGGTGTCTCCAGCTCCACTGAGCAAAGAAGCCTGGTGCCTCCTGCTCCCTTTTCCTGACAGCAGGAAGGCCGTGGAGAAGGAGGATCCCACTCAAACCCACACTTGGAGCCCTTCTCGTGGAGTCACAGCCAGCAGGCTCTTTAGCAGCCCCCAAAACGCAGCCTTTCGCTGGCAGGAGGGGCAGGGCAACCAGGCTGAGCTTCATGTTTGCCAACAGCAAGGTCTGGCAGAAAGCAGCCTGCATTAGTGGGGCAGCGCTTCCCTCTGCAAAGCCCCTTGAAACACCCCATGTTCCTTGTAGTCAGCAGGCAGACAGGGAGAGTTGAGACTCCAGGGATGGGGCAGAGGAAGCAGAGTCCTGCAGCCTCAGCAAGCGCAGCTGAGTGGGTGGACTGTGGCATGCTGAGAGGGAATTGCCTTTGTTATTTCAACACAAATGAATTCAGAAATTCAGTTTCTGGTGATGTCCTGAACTCTGCCCCCAGTGTCACCAGCATCCCAGCTCTGCCAAAACAAACACGGATGCCTGGCCAAAGAAAGAAAACCAAAGCCCTCCCCAGCAACAGCCACCGGCTCGCACCCAGCTTCACACCAGTACCCTCTTCCTTCAGACGCTGGTATCCAGGTATCTGCTCTATTTAGACAAGCAACTAAGATAAACAGTTCCACTGCAGAGCAGCCAGCTCACACCATCACACAGGGAGCACTGGAGTGCCAGCTCTCCCCTCCGCAGGCAGCCCATCAGAGACAGGCAAAAATGGAGGCAATGCAGCGCAGACGGCATTGCCAGGCACTCAGCAAGGCTGGCGTGTTGGTTCCCAAGCAAATGCCTGGACATTTAAAATATGCATCCTGGTTGGAAGCTGCATCAAGGGAGGCAGGAGCATCTGTGTCTCTCAGAGCTGGAGGACTGTGGGGCACTCTGAGGGCAGCAGCTTTCATATATGCCTAAGGATGCCCTGCCTGGCACACATCCACCTGGACTCCTACACATTTGGAAGATGTGTAGAGCTGATAGGGCTGATTTTTCCCAAAATGACTCCATGAGCAGCGGAGCTGCATGACAAGAGATGTTTGCTTGGATTTTGGAAACATCTTCCTGTGAGGTCTTCTTATCTTCTCTTTCTTTCCTTTTTTTTTTTTCTTTTCCTTCACGGGAGTGAGGGCACAGCATGAGCCACGTTAAAAAGCCAGCAGATCCCAGACAGAAGCCGGTGGAAAGGGGGACAACAGGCAGTGAAGTGGATTTTATAGGGTGGGAGAGAAAAGCAAATATGGCCAAGAAAGTTAATGCTCGTGACAAATTAAGGCAAGATCAGATGGATCAGCTTAGCTGTGTGGGAAATATTCATTTGGGGACAGTCTGGCAAAGGCCAGATCTTAGCGAGTCCCACAGTACAAAGGAGACTGCAGCCCCTTCCCATCCCCTGATCAGTGCCTACTCACAACCTTGAACCGAGCTGCAAGCTTTAAAATCGTGGCTATTTCACAGTCTGCTGGCGGCCCACCCAGCAGGGCAGCTTCCCCAGCACACCGCTAGCGAAGTACAAAGGGACCTTTCCCGGGAGAGTTCCTGGTCTCGCAGCACAGCGCAAACACCCAGGATCAAAAAAGCAACACTTTGCTAGTTTCAGCTGGACTGATGAAAGCCCCCTGCTGCTGCTTGGGAAGTCACGGTGCGCGCAGCACAGCGAGCAGCTCTTTGCGGCAGTCTGGAGCGGCGTTGCGATGAGTCTGGGTGTCTGTGCTCCGCTGCCCTTTCTCAAGAGGCAGACTGAGGAGCAGTCACACACATGATGGCAGAGAAGAAAAAAGGGCTAGAGAGGCAGCATACCTGTAGGAGCTGGTGTTTCTGTCTCTCCCCAGAGAGGGATGCTCAGGGTTTGGGGCTCAGAGGGAGCACGGCTTCTTTGAGTGCAGCTGCAGATCAAACCAGCGGGAATGGGATCCTTCAGGTTGGTTTTGCAGCTGCCTTTCACACCTACTGTCTCTTCTGGATCGCTGGGACAGAAGCAAGAGGGCTGGACGTGGCCCCTGGGTGCCAGCAGTCGTACGAACACCCAGAGCGAGCTGTGGCACTGCACTCTCTCTTCTTTGGGCCAGCAGAAGGCACACGCCTTTACCAGGGCCACCAACCCAGCCCACCTCTTCCTAAATTGACCTTTGCTCTGGCCTTCCCTGAGTGGCCCTGTGGGGCTCGCTGCTGCAGTGACCGTGCAGCCTTTCCAGCCGTACTTAGCAAGGTTAATATTCATCTCCCACGGGGCAGTTGCTGAGTGACTCCCACAACACACCATGCGGTGAAAGCCCAGGTCAGGGCAGCTCTGACCCTGCCACCGGCCACCCAGAGCTCAGCTGGCAGAGAAGGACCAAACCTCCCGTGACCGTGCTGGTGACAGACCCTGAGCCTCCAGCACTGGGGGCTGAGGAGCTGCAGCACTGTATGGGCACCTCCAAGACCTGGAAGACCGTGTCTGTGCTGTTCCTCCTCTTTGCCCAAAGAGAACGAGACCAATGCTGCTGCCCATATAAATACTGCCTCAGCAGAGCAAAGGGGGCTTGGGCTGCTGGGCTCTAACATGAGGATCCCCCAGCTTGGGGAACAGGGGCACGCAGCACCCCTGGCCATCAGGCTGCTGACAAAGGAGGCGTCCCAGAGGTGCCTGAACACAACACACCGGGTTCAGAGCAACGCTGCTCAGCCGACTGCTCACCTGGCTGCTCGCCCAGGAGGCAAAGAGGGAGCCTGCTGCTGTAGCAGGCACGGTGGTGTATCTAAGGCAGCGTCTTGCTGGAGAGAGAGAGGGAGAGGGTCACCTGCCGGGTTGTATTTCAGCACTGCACACTGGTTTAGTCTCTTATCCCTTGCTCTGCGGCACACCCCCAGCACAAAGGATTTGACACCAGGTGATTATCTGAAACTGGAGACACATGCTGTTGGTGCATCTCTGGTTACAGATACTATACCCAGCCTTTGCTCTCACTGATCATGAGCATGTTACCCCATGGTTTGTTTTTTTGTTTGCTTACATAATTAATGCAGTGAAATGAAAATACTGTCCACGTAACTGTGTGGATGTCTTATGCCCAAACATAACTATTATCTTGTTTTAAGGTGACACTTGCGTGAGGTAGTCTTCACTTTTAATTATTCATGTCTTGAACGTGGCATAGTTGCACACAGCTGCTTGGGGCTTCTCCGATTATCAGCTATTCTCTATTTCTGGATCTGAGGCTTCTCCGAGGTTGGAGTAGAAATATTCACCAACTGCCTGAACGACACAGATGTTGCACATCTGTTTGACAGTGTTTACTGTTTGCAGGACTATTTTAAATAAATAACACTTTAAATCTGAACGTTTGTCGTCTTGGTCAAGATGGCTTCCCCAAGCTCTGCTCCTGTGGCAGGAGGAGAAGGGAAGAAGCGAAAAAGAAGAAAGGAGGAGAGAAGCAAACAGGCAAGAAAGGAAGAAAGATGGCGATGGGGAGCTAAACTGAGCTGCACGCTATCTCACAGTTTATTAACATTTAATTAGCATAATGAATATTCAGCCCCATTATTATCTTATTGTTGCTCTTTGCATAGTATGTTAAGTATGAAAAGTTTCTTCTGTGGGTTTTTTCATTGCAAATTTTGCCCCTGGAGAAATGATTTCTCCTTATCAAAAGAGTCTAAGACTAAGGATTAGGGGGAAAAAAAGAAAAAGGGAAAAGGAAAATGTGTTGCAAGACTGTTCCTTGTGTGGCTCATAAAATCCAAAGCCAAACAATTTCTGTCATACATCTATAACTTACAGGGGACTGTTGTCCAGGGTACAGTTTTAAAATATGTGTGTGCTCTGCGTATGTTGTTATCTTTATATGGCAGTAGTGCTACATTTCAATGAGCCAATATCTAACCCACCAGTTAAATATATTTTGAAGATTATTTAAGAGGTGGATGTCAAACTGAAACAGCACCATCTTGGCATCAGGCCAACTTCTGCGGCTGAAATGCACATCAGCATGAGCACCGTGCCCCTCTCAGCCTCACGATTTGAGCTGGAAGGAGATGCGGGGAATTGCTCCTGAAAGCTCCTGGCTCCTGGGATGACAGCGGGATGCCGTGCGGCACCTCAGTGCAGCCAGGTGGGCTCTCCCCCGGTGCTGCCCAGGGGAGGCCCCCGGCACAGCTGCCCTGCGGCCGGGTCCAGCCGTTGCTCAGTAAATCATCCAGACCGTGGGAGGGACGGAGAGGGGAAGGAAGAGGAACCACAAGCGTTGATTTATTTTTTTAAAGC
Organism: Balaeniceps rex; assembly: GCA_013401315.1. NCBI lineage: Eukaryota > Metazoa > Chordata > Aves > Pelecaniformes > Balaenicipitidae > Balaeniceps > Balaeniceps rex. Next base: position 148,739 of record VYZW01002563.1, on the reverse strand, counting down.
CCTGGCGCTCTGGGTTGGGGCAGCCATGGCCCCACACAGCAATCTTTGGTCTGGGGAAGGCTGTGCCACACTCCTGTCGCGCACAATGGGGGCCACTGGCCACCACCGTCCCCCAACGCTGCACGGGGTCCTCATGCACCGGCTCCTTCATGGGGGAGAGGGACACACGTTGCGTGATGGTGGCCAAGCATGTGGACGGTGTGTGGGCAGCTTTACTGTGGGATGGAGGGGCATGCACCCCGCACCCCTCATCCCCGCTCCCCACCATTGCCCCAGGTGGGGGAAGCGGGGGCCGGGGCCGTGTGCTGGGAAGGTCTCCGGGCGGTTTTCTCTTCAGATCAATGGACACGCTCAGGAGGAAAAAAAAAGGAGCGGAGGAGCAGCTCGCCAGTGGCAGCCGGAGGGGGCCGCGGGGGCTCGCCGCCAAGGCAAACAAGGAAGCCACCTGATGTGACCGGGGTCAGATAAGAGAGCCGTCACTTCAGGAGCAGGTGCTTCCTGCACCGCGCACCCGGCCCGGCCCACTGCCCGCTGCCTGCCCGCTGCCTGCCCGCTGCCCACTGCCCACTGCAGGCAGGCGCCCGCGTTCGCCAGGCCCTGCGTCTGTCCCAGGAGCATGGGGTCTCTCAGGGAGGGGATGGCCGCATGGCACCGACATGTCTAGTCATGGGAAGTGGGTGGAGGAGGGTTGCTTCAGCAGGGAGCAGTGGGGATGGCTGGCCAGGGACGCTAGTCCTCCTGGCCTCACCAAGCGACATGGAGCTTGAGAGGGTTTGCTGGAGGCTCCCCAGAGAAGGAAACTGGGGGTTTGAAGGACGTCTGAGGTGTCTCCCCACCCTAAACATGAAGTGAACTTTGTAAGATGCTGAGCTTGGACTGGGAGAGCCCGGGGATGGTTTTTGTACCTGCAGGGTCCAGGTAAAACCAACCGAGGCCTTCAGGAGCTGGTTTCCCTCTTCTTTATACAGCTGAAGCCTGGACCCCAGTGCAGGGGAGGACCGTGCCTGGAGGTGCCCCGGAGACACCCAGGTGTGTGAGACCCAGAGCCAGCCCCCCTGGCCTGGGGCAGCCCACGGTATCCCCTGCCCGAAGGCAAGGCAGGGGGCTGGCTGCCTGGGGCCCTGCAGCCAGCAGGAGGATCCGCAGCAGGGTTACGTGGTGCACCAGTTTGTGACAGTAGCCTCCTCCGTATGCAGCAATATAGATCATATTAATGAGGAAGGATGAGGTCAGCACTTCTTTTAGGGTCCATGTGTCAGCTGTACTTCAGCAATTCTGCTTTGTTTACTGCTGTCTCTCTTTTTTCCCTCCTGGTAAAGCCACTGGAGAACATGGCTCCCCCATCCCTTTAAATGTACTGAAATGTTTCCAGACCTGTCTGAAGATTAAAGGAGGGATTAAATAGGAACCCCAGAGGGGGTTTTTCCCTTCCCCGTGCACAGCCAAGATGGGGCACGAGCGTTCAGGCTGGGGAAGCTGGGGCCAAGTCTGGTTGGGAAGGTTGTGCAGCTATGTGGTCACGCCGTGCCATGGTCTGTAGCACATGCCACACAAGGCAGCGACAGACCAGGGGCTGCATGCCCCAACAGCCATGTCCTCACTCTCCCCTCTAGGAAATCCACAGCTGATAGAAAATACATGGGTAGAGAGGAACATGTTTGGGAGCGTACACAGTGCAGCTCCCCCAGGATGTAGGTATGTGATGTTGTCCTCAAAGACATGGAAGAGAAGCAGGCCACAAAGAACAGCAGGCGGCATGTACTAATGAGTTGTTCTTCTTAACTGGGCAGAAAGTGACTGATGACAGCCTTTTGTTTAACAAGTTAGCATTTTACCATGCCACTTTCTAGTAATAAGAGAAGATCCGTAGTCTCCTAGAAATGGGCAGAAGGGCCCTCAGGAGGTAAATCTGGTCCCACCCATGACTAAAGGTGGGCTCCACCCTGTCGAGGTTATGCTTGGGTTTGTATGAGAAGGTGAGAAAGCATTTTAATGAAGAATGCTTACCAATGGCTACAGGAGAACTCAAGAATTGAACACCATGTCTGTTCCCCATCTCTGTCACTGATTTGCCTTGTGACTTTGGATAAATCAGCTTTGTAAAAGAAGGGTGATAAAATGATAACTGCCTACCATAATGTGGTGGTTCCAGGCTTCACTGATCACTTACTTTCTGGCAGATAAATATGCAACTCATTGTGAATGGGAGAGGAAAGGTTTTCAGAGGTGAACGGGTTAATGCTATAAAGCTCTCTGAGAGCCCTAGGTGATTAATTAGCACGAGATGAAGTAGCAGAACAAGGCAGAGCTGAGAAGAGATTTGTACCTGAGGGATCTCTACTGGCTGATGAGCAAGCAGATCAGAAGGGCCAGATGTAACCGTTACAAATATGATTGTACTTAGAATGTCAGAAATTTCCAAAACAGGCAGAAAGGCCATTGTATTCCAAATAGCGCTCAAATGCCACGTCGCTCGGGAAGCCCTGCATGTATTCCTCTGATCACGCAAGCACATCAATGGCATCTCTGCTGGATCATGTTTCCTAAGGGGTCTACTTCAGCTCTAGAGCATGCTATTTGCCTTGGAGAGCCTTGGTGGGGGGCAGCAGTTTGCTCTATCAACCCATCAGCAGTATACGCTGTATGCATCTCTTCCTTGGGGTGGGCTAGCTAGTTCTGTGTCTGAATGTACTTTTTGGTATCAAGTTCTGGTTGAAAGACTTTCTCTCTGAAGGCATGCAAGTTCAGTGTCCTCTCTGCAACCAGCTTTAGGAGCATGACAGCACACACTGCGCAGAAGAAAACTTCCAGAGGGCACATCATATAACATAGCACAGGGCAGAGGCACCTAAGCAAGCTTTAAATGTACAAACGTTGGTCAAAATGCAGTCTAAGGGAAAGAGCTTGGGGTTGACTCTGGGCAAATGGATTCACCCAAGATGGAAGCCCCAGCTTTCTTGCCCTAGGCCTGAGGAGATCCTGCACCTCAGGCTTCTCCAGCCTAGCTTTCCATGCCTGTCCCTTGCTCTAAACCTCTGACGCTTTGGTACCTGATACCCCTGGCTGTGCTATCTTCCCCTCACAGTCTCTCCTTTAAAGAGTTGCTCCTGTGTATTATCTGTGGTCGCTTCCTTTTTGCTCCATTCCCAAACACCAGGTCTATTCTTGGAACGTCCGGCTAGAGCGCTTGTATTGACGTCAAAATTACTCAACAGTTATTGTCAGGAAGGACTTGATTTGCATTTGAATAGGGTGGCTTTTTAATGTCTCAGAAATAAGATGCTGTTGGGGACAATGTCTGGAAAGATTCCCCAAGGTAAAAGTAAGGAGGCAAATTGCATGCACGTCTGTTCTTCTAAGGACTTCTCCGGTGGAGTAAGGGTGGGGAAAAAAACCAACCTGTGTGGAGTGGAAGAGTATGGCTGCTTTCTCCAGAAACCCCCTTCCTGCACTCTGTCCTCAAGGCCTGGCAGGGAGAGCACAGTGCTGCTCCGGCTTCCTGCCAGGGAGGAACTGCAGAGCTCACAGGCCCCTCTTCAAAATACTGTGGCAAATGTGAACAAGTCACTCGTGGATGTTCCCGAGGAGGAGGGGAAACGGAGGTTTAACGGGGATTTTCCTGTTAAATAAGTGACCAGAGGAGGGGAAACGGAGGTTTAACGGGGATTTTCCTGTTAAATAAGTGACCAGCGTCGTTCTCTCTTTTGCCACCAAGAACCTGGTTTTGGATGCACTTTGGTCAGTCTGTCTCTCAGAATGAGCCCCCAGGTAAAGGGTGGGCTGGGGATCTGGAGGTCTCGGCAACAGGATCACTATATCAACACTCAAACATGGGACTGTGAAGTCTCCTCAGCCTTTCACATGCCTAAGGAGTCGGTGTTATGTCCCTTGCTGTTTGCTGTGTGGCTGAGGCCTCAGATAAAATCTGAACACCACGGTCTCGTCTGTGCATGAGTGTTTAAGACAACCAATTATCAACATGTTCAGTGAATCTAGTGAACGCAAATCATAAAGCTTGCTATCTAAAAGAAATCGCTGCAGGGAAAACACTAACTCAGCCCATGGGACGGGATTTCAAGCTTTATCAGATCAGGGGGTTTTTTATTACACTCATGCCTAGGTTCTACCGCACCCATATAGCTGGACGTCCAGTGCTTTTGTCTGTGTGCATGATTGTAAGTAGAAAGTTTCTCAGCAGCTATAAACTGAAATGCCCCTTCTCCATCCGCAGTAGGGAACTGGGTGCTGTTCTGCTGTTACCAGTTCCCTGTGAAGCAGGTTGTCCTTTAATGTAGATATGCTCACAAACGGTGAATGTGAGCCTGGGCACACACAGGGCTACATGAATTAATACTGCCTAACTAATATCCTGGGCTTTAGTCTCCCTAGTATTAGAAGTTTCCAACGTGCAGAACTTGAATGGATGAGGCTGCTCTTCTGCAGGGGAAGATACATCCTGGGACTCACCCAGACAGCTTTGGCCCATGGTGTGCTCATTTTTAAGCAGTTGTGCCACTAGAGGTTGGGCCTTTGGCTCCTGCATGATCACTTGATTTGCCGTGCCTCATCTCCCCACCTGTGAGATGGGGATGACATTTCTGCCTCACTTCACGAGAAGAGAGGGACCTGTGAGGATTCTTGGACACAAGAATAATAGATGCCTTGTAAGCACCTATGGCCAACAGAGCAGCTTCAGATAGTACCTGTGTGCAGCCTGAGATGTTACAGGTAGCTTTTCCCAGAAAGCAAGCTGTGACCAGGGTGCTGAGCAGCTCTTCAGAGCTGTCCTAGGGCTCTGCATCCTCCCCAGATGTCCAGCTCCAGGGTCTCCCTTGCTGGGACTGCCCGGATCACACTGTTGGGGTAACCAGACTTGAAAATCAAAGCTCAACTTTTCTGTTCCAGCTCTTCCCTGCTCCTCACCCAGCCCACTTCAGCAATGTTACTCAGGGCAACGAGCCAAGGCCTTATTTTCTATCATGCTGTTACCAAGAAGGACATGAAGCTTTCCAAGCTCAGGCTGATTGCATGTTTGTGCTGAACAGTGCCACTGTTTACAGATAAACAGACCACGGTCCCATCCATGTGCTGTGCACAGAACGGCGTGGGCTGGGCTGACCTCCTACTGCACCTCCCAGGTCTTCCGCTCACCCTCCTTTCCACTGCTGGAGGTATTGCTACGTCTGTTTTCCCTTCTGAGTGTCTCTGGGGAGGTGAACTTTAAGTCCTGCGTAAATTGTGCCGGACTTGCTGGCAGAGACACTGCCTTGGCCCGTTGTCCAGCCAGACCTGCCAGGCTGTGTCCCCAGTCAGCACTGCCCATGAGGATGTCGGGAGGGTGCCCTTGGCAGAGGGAGGACTGGTGCACCCACAGGGTTGCAGGATTTCCAACTGCAGATGCCAGTGCAGACCCACGAGGGACACCAGAATCAATGCCACCATTCAATTAGCAGGCAAGAGTCAACCAGCCTTGCTCAGAGCGGCTGCTCCTTTGGAAGCCCCTCTGGCCTGGACAGCAGGGACACACGCCAGGGGGGCAAGCAGCAGGCAGCGTCTGCACCACCAAAGGAGTGCTCCAAGAAAGGACCCTTCCTCTGGTGCTGGGAGGCAGATAATAGCTTGTATGTGACCGAGGACACTGCTGGGCTGTGGGAGTGAGGTATCTCTGGCACACTGAGTCACCCAAGTGCCTTTGCTAGCCTTCCCTGCCATCCCTAGGTTGACTACTACTTGACTGGATGCCTTCAAGGCAGCTTGATGAGGAAAATCCCTGTGGTAGGGGAATAAGAGTACCTTCCCAACTAAAAGTTCCATGCTCAGCCCAGCTTGCAGGGGAAGGATCCCAAACTGCTCATGGAGAACATATCTGACTGGCTAGACTCAGCTGCCGCTTGCCGTATCCCTACCATCCTGTGGAAAATGCACATAGCTCGCTGACCTACCCCATCCTTAACGTCTGTTTTTACTAATCCATGCTGCGTCAGCAGCTACAACTGCTGGGCGACAAGACATCGCACAGCCTGGTATATGCCGTGTAGCTGGGAAATGTTTACTGCTTACTAAATCGGAGCCTCTTGTTTTATTGCAGGCCAGAGAACTTCTCATCCCTAACCTCTTCCTGTATTTTTCCTCGGTAGCTGTGTGTCATGTACACCCAGTGCAGTGCTGTCAGACTAACCACATGCAAAACGTCAGGAGAAGGTTTTGTTTCGATTTACTCTCTTTAATAGCGAGATGTAGCTCTGGCTCAGTTTTAAATGTAGGAAGTGAGCGCACCCCATACCAAAGGCAGAACAAGGCATGCTTCACCCCTCCACTGTGACTGGTTGGGAGTAGGCAGATGGTGTGAGCACCCTGACTCATGGTTTGAAGCTGGGGACAGGAACTGAGCCTAAATTCGGTTTAGCTCACGCAGCTGGGGCCTGGTGGGGCTGACACGACATTGCGGTGAGGAAGCTGACGCCACTGGGGTCTGTGCTGGCCCAGATGCAGCGGGCTTGAGGGGAAGGTCACATTTCTGGGTGCCCAGTGAGGTCCGAAGGGACATCGCTGGGGGAAGTCCTGCTGCAGCCTGCGCTGGCACTGGCACCAGCAGCGGGGAATTTCAGGCAGCCAAAGTTCCCACTGCTGCAGGCAGTGTCCTGTGTGTCAGGACAGCCGAGGAGCCCGACGGGGTGAAAGCCAGCAGGTTGGCGCTGGAGCAGGGGAAGGCAACAGGGGTGAGCATCCAAGGAGGACCATAAGTGGGTGAGGGATGTTCACTAACATTTCACACACCCATGGAGAAACCAAGAGATGCCCCAATTCCACTGCAGCTGATGGTCCCCTGTACATTTCCCAAACCTTCCCAACTAGTATTGCAAATATGAGTTTGGGATTTGAGGGTTTTAATGTAACGTGCCAAAGCAAGCAAACTCAGCACATCCTGGAAAAAAATATGTTGCACCTTTTGCTTAGGAAGGTGAAATTAGCACCCAGGGGAGAGTTCCAAACACTGCAAGAAAATTTTTGTCTGTGGTATGATAGTTCAGTGTTGGCCAGATCACTTGCCGATTGAAAGCCTGAGGCTATTGGCAAGCCAGTGAAATTGTGTGTATTAATCCACCTGAAGATCGTGCTCAGTGGAAGTCAGGATCTCAGAGCCTAGTTATTTTCTTACTGAGTGCTACTGTAAATCAATTAGTCTGAGCTCACTCGAGTGACATGAATAACGGTTGAATGAAAGGAGAATTAGACATGAAGGAAAAGAAGAGTCATCTACTGGCCGTGCCATTTTATACCAGCTGAACATGAAACTCATAACTCTGGAAGTGTAGGATAAGCATTCTGTGGAGTAATTAATTTATATAACAGTGGAGAGTAGTTTGTAGACTTTCAAATGTCTTCTGGGCACATCGCCAAAAGCATGCACTGAGGACTGGATTCTTCAAAGTTTGCCTGAGGTCCAAACCAGGCTCCAGGTGTCCTGGCAGCTCTTCACCAGTGCTCTGTACTGTCAAGCCCCAGGACTTTGCTTTTCCTTCTCCAGTACAGCTTACAGTAGGGATTCCCTCAGCTGGTCTTTTTGGCTAACCAATGTCTTGGATGATGCTAGTTATTTAACTTTCCAAATTCGTGAGGAAGGCTAGCAAGTGATTTCTTATGAGCAACAACAATGAGCGATTTCCTCCATCCTGTGCTCTCTTTGATTAATGTTTTTAAAAATGTGGTCAATGTCTGATCTTCATTTCCAGGTCAAAATTCAGCCTGCTTTTCCTTTAACTTTGCCCCAATCATTCCTTTGCCACCCACAAGAAGCAAACTCTGCAAAACTCTAGAAGGCAGCTGGACACGTGTCACATTCCGCCTTTCTCGGTAATGCTGACTACAGTGGTGCTCTCCCAGGGTTCATGAGCTTTTCTCCAACTGCACTGAAAGGTACAATGGATTTACTGGTGAACCCACCATGACAACTTTTAAGCAGGCTTTCAATTAGTGCATTTAATTTTTGACTTGCATCTCCCATTTCCTCACTTACAATGCAAGCCATTTCATAGGCACTAGTCCTTTTGCATTTGTATGCTTAGTGTCTCTTGTGCTCTCCCTACCTCTTTTTCTGACCTTATGGTATTATTAGTGTCTCTCCTTGTTCATTATTAGTGAGTCACTGTAAACATTTCTGCTGGAATCAAAACTGGCTGCAAATATTCTGAAAATGTTTCTTCTTTTTTGTGTGCAAATGATGATTCATTAAAAATAAAGATTTGCAGAGCTGTTTGAGTTCCTGGATACTCTATGGGCTAGATTTCTCAAGTGTCTGATGAAAAATAGCTGTAAAACCCACATCTGTTTTACCTAACTGGGAGGTGCTTTTTAAGTTCCTGGGTCCATGCAGCCCAGGTGCTCTGGACTGCGCTGACCTGCTCCCCTCTGCCATGGTTTGCTTTTGGCGGGACAGACAAGCTGGGCTGTGTCCAGCTCTGCTTCTAGTTGCTCCCTGCAGCTGGAGGATGAGGAGCCCAGGGCACACTTTGACCCACTCAAGCCCTTCAACCTCTCCAGTTGCATCTAAACTTTTCTCAGATTAGTAAATGGGCTAGTGGTTGGGAGGCTGGTGCATTCACCAGAGGTAACCTTATGCAAGGTTATCACACGAACCCAGATCTCACTGCCACATACGTACCTGTTCTGATTTTTGTGTTGAGGTGAGAGAAAGGAAAGGAGGAATTGGGTTCTTTCTCGTTATGTTTTTCCAAAGGTCTCATCTTTGTGCTGACACAAATAGCACTAATAGCATCTTCTGAAATCTCAAAGATTTTCACAGGAATGTGAAAAAAACCTGCTTTTGTCTGTCTCCAGTTCACACCTTGCCAGTGGGAAAATTGTTTTACTATTGGCTTCCTCAGCAGAGAATTAGATTTCTGTAATGGCATTACCTGTGAGGGTCTCTTGTCACCTCTCATACTGGCATGACTTTGCTCTTTTCTTTGAACAGGTGTTTTTCTACCTCTCTTTCCTGAGCGCTCCTCCTAGGGCTTGCTGTTTGATTTCTCTCCTTACTTTCACAGAGTCCCCCATATTTTCAGTCATCTCTGCTTTGCCTTTGCTTCTCAGGAAACCACCTAGATTTACCAAGCTGTCTCTGATACTGTCATGCAGGAGAGAGTGTGACACATACTGACTTCTTGAAGTGGCTTTAGGTCTTGCAGCAGCTGAAAACTGTCACAGAATCACAGAATCACAGAATCATTTGGTTGGAAAACACCTTTAAGATCATCGAGTCCAACCGGACCTGTTCACTACTAAACCATGTCCCTAAGACCTAAGACGGTCTACCCGTCTTTTAGATACTTCCAGGGATGGGGACTCAACCACTTCCCTGGGCAGCGTGTTCCAATACTTGACAACCCTTTTCAGTGAAGAAGTTTTTCCTAATATCTAATCTAAACCTCCCCTGGCGCAACTTGAGGCCATTGCCTCTCGTCCTATCACTTCCTACTTGGCAGAAGAGACCAACACCCACCTCGCTACAACCTCCTTTCAGGTAGTTGTAGAGGGCAATAAGGTCTCCCCTCAGCCTTCTCTTCTCCAGGCTGAACAACACCAACTCTCTCAGCCTGTCCTCGTAGGAGAGGTGCTCCAGCCCTCGGATCATTTTCGTGGCCCTCTTCTGGACCCCCTCCAACAGCTCCATGTCCTTCTTGTGCTGAGGGCTCCAGAGCTGGATGCAGTACTCCAGGTGAGGTCTCACCAGAGCAGAGTAGAGCGGCAGAATCACCTGCGTCGACCTGCTGGCCATGTTCCTTTTGATGCAGCCCAAGATACGGTTGGCCGCCTAGGCTGCAAGCACACACTGTTGGCTCATGTCCAGCTTTTCATCCATCCCCCAAGTCCTTCTCCGCAGGGCTGCTCTCAATCCCTTCATCTCCCAGCCTGTATTGATATCGGGGGTTGCCCCTACCCAGGTGCAGGACCTTGCACTTGGCCTTGTTGAACCTCATGGTTCAACCACAGGCCCACCTCTCCAGCCTGTCCAGGTCCCTTTGGATGACATGCCGCCCTTCTGGCGTGTCAACTGCACCACTCAGCTTGGTGTCATCTGCAAACTTGCTGAGGGTGCACTTGATCTTTCTGTCTATGTCATTGATGAAAATATTAAAGAGCACTGGTCCCAGTACGGACCCCTGAGGAACACCACTTGTCACTGGTCTCCATTTGGACATTGAGCCGTTCACCACTACCCTCTGGATGCGACCATCCACCCAATTCCTTATCCATCGAACAGTCCACCCATCAAATCCATATCTCCCCAATTTAGAGAGAAGGATGTTGTGGGGGACTGTGTCGAAGGCTTTACAGAAGTCCAGATAGATGACATCCGTTGCTTTTCCCATTTTGTTCCACTTAAATTTAATCTCATTTTACCATGTATAAGCAGACATGTATGTTCAGACACTTCTGAACCCGACTCAGTGTGAGCTCTGATAACCTCGAGAGCTGATGTAAAGCTATTTCAGTACACGAGTGGCCAATCTGGGTTCTGCCCACTCTATCTGGAGAACTCCAACGTAACCCTACTTTGGGGTACATTTGGGGAAAACAGTCTTTGGCAAGTTGTGATGCTCCTTCCAAACATACCTGTCCCATCTCTCTGAGTCTGTTGTGCCAAGTTGCTCCTTCCATACCACTGTTAACGTCTTCAGCTTTGTAATTCATGTCCCTATTATTGAGCAGATGTCCTGCTTAGGAAAATTGTCATTCAGGTTGTGCATCAGGGTTAGTTTCTGATCTCATCTTCAGAGCAGGCTTCGAGTGTGCCACATTCAAAATGGTCATTTTCTTGAAACCTCTATGAAATCCATCTCAGAGTAACCAGATACAAGTTAGCTCCCCATCCATGATCAGCTTGGTGCCTTGGAAGTCCAAATGAACACTGAGCCTGAGGCACAGTGACTGTTTCACCTCCCAGTAAATTATGACATTTTTTCATTTTTTGTCACATTGACATTAATTTACTTGTGCGATATCAAGATCTGGCACTTTCACTTCTGACTTCACTGAGTGAGCAAGGTCTGAATGGGAATGGAGACCACCCCCAAAGTCCTCTCCATCCCTAGAGGATCTTGTGCAAGTTGGGGCTGAGCCTTGCACAGGGCTGGCACTGCACACCTGGGCAGTCACTGGGGGCCTCCTTCTCCAGGAGGCAACACCGCCAGAGGACCCACGAGAGCGCAATGTGCCCGAAAACATGGGTGGGAAGAGACAGCCCGCGCGTGGTGCTGCAAATGCCATGCTTTGGAGAATTCAGCACCTCAACAGTTAACACCGAACGTACAGTTCACAACCCCCTGTTGCCTTCCAAGTGTGGCTAATCACTCACAACCCTCCCTGGCCCTCCCGCCATTGATGCCATTGAGGTGGCCATTCTCTTTATAGCTCTACTAGAGCGTGTTCAAGTTTCTGTCAGAACCAGAAACATGCCACACGCTGCTCTAATCCCTTTAGCAGCGCACAGACTCAAGCAACTCTCCAATAAAAGGGTGAGCGCCACCCCTGAACTTTTCTAATTCGTCACAGTCAACAGGATTTTTTCCCCTCTCTTTCACAGCACAGCAGTAACTTAACAAGCCTTTGATGCGCCGGCTGGTCCCTGTCGCATCTACAGGCTGATGAAAGTGCTGAGGGCAGCAGCGGACAAGGGATGCTCAGCTACAGAGAGTGAAAACAAGCTTCCCTCTTAGCTGTCCCCATCATCCCACAGCAGAGGGAGAAGAGGAGGGGTGAGGAGGAGATCTTTCCCAAACCACCTCATATCACCCCTCCAGGCTCCCCCTAAATGCAGGTTGGGTGCTTCTGTATCCTGCGAGGCAAGAGGCCACCCACTTCCCTCCATCTCCATCCTCTGGCAGCATGGCGGGGAGTAAAGTGTCCTGGGTCTGGTTCTGTCATCCTGGCAGAGCAGCAGGGCCTGGGACTCCCCAGGTCATCCCTGTTAGGTTTACAATTTGTAAGCGCTTAGACAGATGGGCCAGGCTAGTTCCACAGAAATGCCATACAGGTTACAGCAGGGGCCCTGCTGAGCAACATATTTTTTCCTCTGCGCCTTGCAAATCGCAGCCAGCCGTGAGTACAAGCAGGTTTTTTCCCTCCTGTGTTTAGGAAATCTCTCTGCCGTGGCTGGTGAATAAGGAAGAGCTGAGTGTGCTTTGGGTGCCAGCATGAAGGTGACTGCTCAGCTTGGAGCCACCTCTCAGGCACATGAAATAACGTAGCTCACAAACTCAGCCAGTGAGACCCTCGTGCTCAGGGAAGGCACAGTGGTCCCAAACAGCTTCCTGAAAGTAGAAGGGGGCTGTGGACTCACTCTGCCCAAAGTCCTGCTAAAGGTCCCACCTTTAGCATGTGTGTTTGTGGGAACACATGTGCTCGTCAGCTGTGAGTAACCGATGGGATGTCTGGAAGGCCAGGACTAGGTTTTATGAGGCCATGCATGAAGCCCCATCTGTGCTACTTGCACCAGTCCTGTTGACCTTCATCATCTGCCAGTCTTGCCATCTCCTTTCTGCCTGGCAAACCCTTCAGGCTCATCTAACTCCCCCCACCCGCCCATGAGCCTTGGTGGCTTTAGGGGAGAAGACAGAAAGTGAAGCTCAAGAACAAATTTCCCTGTGGGTTAGGGGGAGAAAGCAGAAAAAGAGAGAGCAGAAACCTCCCTGGATGAAGTTGCTTCTCCAGGTGCATGTAGATATGTAACCTCTGTGGGGCCAGCCAGGGTGCCCACGGCACAGCTGGGTGACAACCTGCCCAGGAGAAGGGCAGCGGCCACAGGCCAGGCTGCTCTCTGCTAACCTAGGTCACACAGACCTGAGGCTCTCACTGCCGGTATCTGAGCTGCAGAGGATGTCACCTTGTGTGTATGTGGCAACATGCACTTGCTTAGTTCTGTTTGGGGTCACTTGCCCAAGTAAATGTGTGAGCAGCACTGCAGCCTGTCCCTGTAGGATGCCACTTTGGTAATCCTCTCTATTGGTACATGTACACACACATATACACACTCTTTCCTGCACCCAGATATGGCTGTGTTAGGTTTTAATCCACCCACGCCAGGTCTCACCTTGCCAGGGAGTCCCTCCAGGGGTATTTGGTGGTCCCCACAAAGTGCGGTGGTGATGGGGGGGGGCGCCTCTTGCTCCACAACTGCCATGGCCCTGCTTATGCATGTGTGCATCTGCATGTGTGCATAGGTGTGTCACAGGAGTGGCTGTGAGCCTGCTGGGGCGTGCACTGAGAGTCTGTGTAGCACCCAGGAGCCAGAGGCAAGGGTGGCTTAGAGGGCACACACTGGTTTCTCAGAAACAGTGATGCAAGTTCCACTTCCAAGCACTGTCAAGTCCATTTTAAGGGTCTAGAAGGGATTGTGCACGCACACGCTATGTTTATTAAATACACATACAGTTTAACACCAGTCAGGATGGCTCTTTTCCTTTCAGGATGGTGACCCTGTTCTAGGGAAACTGATGAAACCCTACAGGAGGGAGATCTGAGTCATGAGAGCTTCTCATGGAAACTTACTTCCTGGCCTTCTTTTTGCTGTGCACTGAGAAGATGGACTAAGGCATGGTGGAGGGAAGCTGCAATAGCATGAGCTCTCTGGAGCATGATAAGCAGTTTTCATTCCTATAAAACATGCGGTCTTTCAGTACCTGTAGTCTTTCCTGCTTCTTATTTCTCCCCTTTGCCCTCCTCACTCCCAGCCCTGCTCAGGGAGCAGCCTGTGGTCTTTGGTCACACATCCATTCAGTAACTTGCAAGGTCCCATCATTTATAATTCTTAGACACACAAGCTGCCACTTTCACATACGGAAATTCCCAAAGGTCAGAGAAGGGAAATGGTTAATTCCTTTTATTCAATGCCTAACCTCCCCCCTCATCCCCCACTTCCCACCCCCACCCTGTGTGAACAGGAAGCTTGAAAAGGAAAAGCTTTCTGAATCCAGCAGCTGGGAATGGAGGAATCCTGGAACTTTATGCTGCAGAAGCTCAGAGACAACAATAAAGGTTTCCCCCCCATCCAAAGAGCAAGTATATATATATATATATATAAAAAAGGAGTTATCTCTTCAAACAAACACATGGGGGATGGGAGGGGTCAAAATCCCAGCAGGCAAGTGCTGAATTGGCGAAAGCTCTAGCAAGCACGGGGAGACCTGACTGTATCACAAGCCCAGTAAGCTGGAAAAACTAGGGAGAAGCCTAGCCAGGCGATGCTCATACAGGTGTGATTTGCAGCTTGCTCATGTCTTGTTTGCATTGCTGAGAGGTATGAGTCCAAAAAACCCTCTTTCACATGCTAAGTGACATGGAGTGGACCTGAAGGTAGCATGCAGGGATGTTGCTTCCTTTATAAGACCACCCCCAGACAGCAGCTTGCAGTCCTTTCAGGTGGGGAAATTGGGGTGACTGAAATTTGAGCTACCTTTGGATTTTTGCCAACCTGAGTAGGAAGGTGAGGATGAGGATGATTTGCCTAGAAAGTACCAGAGTGCCTGCCAGGACTAATGGGAAGCCAGACTCGTGCCCCAAGGAGTTTACTCACTAATTGAAAGCAGGAGCCTGTTAAAACAACTTTCCAAGAGTCTGGCACTGCAGAGCACATGCCTATGCTTTTGGCACTGTGGTAGAGATTCTTAGAGATCCTTGTGGAGAGTGTTAGGATGCCACAAAGTTTCAATGAGTAATGTGAACAAATAATCATCTGAGAGGCAAAGATAATACGCTTCAGTCACGTACTCTGCACTGAGGGTGAAAGAAGAGTGAATCTGGCAAGAATAAGGATTTGGAAAATATCCTCCCACTTTCAGTGCACATAGCCCCAAATCAAGGGTCTTTGAGACCGATGGTCAAAAGGAGCTGCTAAAGTTATTCCTGTGCCCTCTCTGTGAGTGTCCACAGGCACTTGCCCACACGCAAGCAGGAGCACACCTCCGGCAGGGTATGGGGCCAACCTACAGCTTTACAGGAGTGCAGATGCTCTCAGTGGAGTTTCACCCTGCGAAGACGGAGTCTGCTGCTGGGACTCAGACCTGCTGCAGCATGCAGCAAACCCAGGCACCGTGTCCCTTAAGCCAACTCAAACATGATCAGCTGTAGGTTTTATTTCAGAGACCAGATTGAGGCACTCTCAGGTTCTGTAGCCTGCCACCAGCGTGATGCAAGCAGGAGCAACAGAGCCTAGCAGCTTTGTCAAGATTAATTCCTGCTTAAAAAGCCTGCTCTAGGCTAGCTCGGATGAGCACTGGCAGTTATGTGGCAACAGGAGAGGCGGCGACCTTGCGTTTTATTTCTCTGCTGATCCCTTGAACAAACTGTGTCACCACTCCATGGGGGTGTGAAAAGCTGAGGGCTCATTGGAAGAAAGGAGTACCCGGACCCATGCTATTCCACAAACCGGAGGGCACAGCCCACCTGAGGGGTGCCCTCCTGTTCACAGTGCTTTGCTGTTTCACCTTTCAAGACCTCAGGAAAATGAGGGGTATGAAAACTACCTTTTTTCAGGCTTCATGAAGTGTACAGTAGCAAGTAGATGCATGCAGCCATTGCCACCAGTGGCACTGAAGTGTAGTGACCACTTTTTCCTGTGAATTGCAGAGTTCTGCCGCTCCCACATTCATGAAGGGCTTCTGCAAATGGAAGAGGCAATGGTAAATAAAAGAGTGATCCAGTGGCCAGGTTATACCACCCCTCTGCATTTGTAACCCTACATCTCCTTCTCAGAGACCCAAAGCCATGTTTGCACTTGGCTTACAGTGAAATTCATCACAGTCTTCAGACATTTCCCCTTTTGAACCTTTGGATATTCTCTCCTCTTTACAAATTAGGGGCTCGCATCTGCATTACTTGAACGCTGCCACTGCCAGGACGTGGTCAAATGATCAGACTCTCAGGCCTGCTGTGTCCCAGGGGAGCCCAGCCCGGGCTCTCCTACGGGCCATGCCAGACAGCCCTGATGCCATCCCTCCCACCGCTGACAGAGTGGAAAGGGGCATTGGCAGCGCCTGCTCCCCTCCAGCATGCCCCAGTTGGGGTGGCCCAGGGGACTGTGGCCAGATGGCATAGCTTAGAGCGTTCCCACCCCAGCCCCAAGGCACTGCTGGCACCGCATCAGCCCGGGATCAGACCACAGCGAGCCCCCTGCTCTGCAAGAGCTGTCAGGCTGGGAACCGGGAGTGCATTTTACCTGGCTGCAGACCTCCCCCCAGTGCAGAAAAGTCTCAGGCATTCTCCCCACCACAGCTATAACGCTGTTTACTTCCTTCCCTCTCACCAAACCCTAGCTGATGCGGACCCGTGGTTAATGGGGCTGCATGCTCTCCCATCCCCTTGCCCGGTGCATTGTTTTCCCATCCATCCACCAGCGCTGGGTCCGTCCATCCATCTGCAGGGTTAGGATCCACAAATCTCTGAGGGCAGGCAGCGTCCTGCCGTGTTTAAAGGGGAAGTAGTAAATGCTGCCTGAGTCACTGTTGATGTAAATACCACATCATATTTGACAACTGCTCTAAGGCAAGGCTTCATTAGTAGTATTTTGTGATCTGACTTCAGGGACTGATTTCTGAAGTTTTCCCTTTTTTTTCTTTTCTTTTTTTTGCCCACTCTCTTGTTTGTAACATCCCCTTTGAACTTGTGACAATAAAATTTCCTTCCCCACTGATTTAGTCCTTTTCCACTTGGCACACACGGACATTTTCCCTGCTGTTTCTATGGAACTGAAGTCCCCATGAGTCCCTTTTGTTTACTTCCTTGCAAGTAGCCGAGCATCGTCGGTGAGGTCAGAGGGAAGGTGCATGGCTCTGGGAATAGCAAGTGTGATGCTGCCAACACCAGTAGGCTGTAAAATTAACCTGTCTTGACACCTATCCCATTTTCAGGCTCTTACATTAAAGATGCAGGGTTTATATGTTTCCACCCACCGCCATACTTCCTGATTTCAGCTGGCACCCGAAATGAAAGTACCAAAATATTATGAGAAAGTCGTAACATTTGTGCAGTAGCTAAGCCAGTGAAGATAAGGATGATAAAATGCCTCACTTCAGGAACAGGTCTGATTGCCTTTGGGAGACAGGACTCCTGTTGTGCTCTCTCTGGCACAGCATTGTGGCACTGGCTGGGGGTGCTGGGTCAGCTCCTGCCTGTCCCACCACCGCCACTGCTCCGCAGAGACTCACCAAGCCGGGGGAGCAGGAGAGCAGCTCGTACCACCTTGACATCCAGCCAGTTATTTGGTTTGTGGGAAGGGGGGAGATTAAATGGAGATGTTTTCCTGAAGCATCACTGGCCATTGCTGGAGAGGGGGTATCGGATTTTCAGGGCAAGTGATTTGATCGCATGTTGCAGATATTCTGCTTCTAAAGGATCTTCCCTCTGCAGTCAGAAGGTGCTGCACAGCCAGTGCCACCCGTGTGACACGGGGCAGGAGCCCCAGGACTCAGCACAGATCAACGCTGCTGGCTGAGCAACACCAGCCACTGCACTCCTGGGTTAGGCTTCATCAATTTTATCCTCAGATTCATCCATGAAAGATTTCCGACTAGAAATAGTCCAAACAGGATGAATGTGAGGAAACCCATCATTTCAAACCACTTCTGCCATCTGAAATGTTCTGTAAACCCATCTCAAACTGTACGCTGGGAAAGTGTTAAGTATTCGAGTGGGTCTCAGTAAAACAGGTGAAATGAAATCTGCTCATAGCAGCCTGCAGGGACCGCTTGTTTCTCCACCACTGTACCAGGTGGCTGCACAACACCCCGCGATTAGCACCCACCGACCCTCCCCGGGCCTGCTGCTGCCAGCTGCGGGGACAGGTGACTGTGGTTAGCAGGGGACCCCTCACATCAGCTTGGCTCTTCTTACACGGCAAGGTCTTCTTTAAACTTTCGACGGGGGTTGTGCATGGTGTTTCATTGTCTCCCTGTTTGCAGCACCGAACAACAGAGTGGTGCCTGGTTTGCAAACCTGCAAGCAGAGGAGGCTGTTGTACCTGGCTAGTTTTAACTGCTGCTATAATTTTGACAGTGTCCTTTTAGCCTTTAGCCCTGTTGCCCTCATTCTCCCCCTCACACAGACCTCAGACCACATCCTCGTCTGCCCTGAATGCAACCGAGATAAGCCTATGCCCATGGGGGCCTGGTCCCATACACTTGGGACATCCTCCCCCTCTCAGATCAGCATAAATGAGAAGCGTCTTGGCTGAAATTAATGGCCCAGATACAGGGATGCTTTAAGGAAGATGGTGACCAGCGTAAAGGTCCCTGTGTTACCTTTCTTCTGCAGACCGAACCAGGCTGGGATGTGCTGTCTCCCAGGAGGGAGGTGGGATGGGGAGGAGACGCGCTGCCGCTGCCAGGCTGGGTCCCTGCCTACGGAGGCAGCCTGGCATGGAGCCAGTTTGTCTCCACCGAGGACATTGCCTGGCCTTTTGAATTTGTGTTTCCATTTGAAATATGCGTATGTTTTGCAAAATACAGTGAAGAAAGCTAAATAGAAAGTTTCCCTTTGAAAACATGTCTGTTCACGTTCTTCCTCACCTCCAGCTCCGTCTCTCCTGTCCATCCATCCATCCTCATTTTTTAAAGTGAAGGGAAAGAGAAATAACCTGCGAGAAAGCAGGACATCCCCCACCCTTCTGACTGCAATGTTGATAAACACTTTTCACTAAAAATCACTTCAGAAATAGACGATTGTTTAGACAATTAAAAAAAATCCTTATTGTCATGTATTGTCCCGTTGCCACTGAACCCCTGCTTTCCAGGGAAGAAACAGGCACATATGGAAACCCTGGTGGCTGCTCTTCAGCTCAGTTCCAGGGACTTTTTGGCTGCAGCCACCCATCCCAGGCAAACTCCCCTTCCCCACCACCCATGGCAAGCTCCTGAAGGTGGGCAGGGGATGGAGCTCCATACAGGACTTGCCAAGGACAGTCATACCAGCGGCATTTTGTTGTTTACAGCCAGCATAAAGAAGAGTAGCTTGCAGGGAAATGTCCAGCCTACATCTACAGTGAGGTAGAAGCAGAGGCATATATTGTGTGTAAACTAATCTCAGTGCAGGAGCAGGTGGCCAGGAAACTCGGGGTGACTTCGGTCTTTCTGAAACCTGGCTTTGCAGGTGCGTAAGGGACGGAGCTTCACCCCACCATGCACAGAGGCTGAAGGTTTCCCTTCTCCTTGATGAAGACCTGACTGTACCGCTGTATCCAGCCTGCCAAGAGCAAGGTGTGCTGGCAGGGCACTGCCACGCGCTGGCCTCCTCTGCCCAGTGGGGCTCAGTGTCACAGAGGAGCATCCCAAGCCTCTCAGAGCATCTTTCCAAGTTGGCACGTGCAGCCTGGGTCATGGGGCTGCTTAGCTTTCAGAGAGCAGCACACCCGCCAGGGTCACAAAATTGAATTTATTCATGCAGGGCTCAATCCTAATCGCAAGTGTCTGGGCAGTGTCCTCCCAGGGGCATGGATGGTGGGCGTGGTACAGGGGCCCGTCCTCCCATGACCTGTGGGCACGAGAAGGGATGAAGAATTAAATTATCTCCCTTTGAGAGAAGAGAAAGTGACATTGGGCCAACCCCTGTTGCACATATCAAAACGGTCCTAGAAGTGGAATTTACTCAGGAATAACAGTCCAGTATTTTGGCCTTAATGTTGTCAGCCTGGCCTAAAGCTGGGATGCTCAGATGTAACACACCACCAAGCTCCTCATCCCATGGTCAAGTACTGCATTGCTGAAAAACAGTAAGGAAAAATGCAAGGAATAAGATCTCTACCAAGAGATGCTGTGGCCAAGGTAGACGAAAAGATAAGAGAGCAAGGGGGGGAGTGAAAGATATCACTAAAATCTAATTTCCACCAGATCTTCCATACTACACCCGTGCACAGCGACTCAGTTGGACAGAAACTGTGAGGCATCAAGTTTGTCCACGTTAACTTCAGAAAAACACAGTTCAGTACCTTACAGATTAAAGCAGCTTGGTGATGGAAATAGGAAGCTGCTGAAGAACCAACTAATCATGTTGCTTTGTATTAGCTCTTGCAAGAATATAGCAATGAAAGACTTTTCACTTCCTGAGTTCCTCAATATACTTCCTCTTACCTAATTTCTTTGCTATGTGAATACAATTTCTGTTCCCATGAACAAGGAGGATGCTTCGTTTTGGTTTCCAAACATTATTGGGAAGCTGGGTTTACAGTTTCATTGGTAATTACATTCAGGTCTGGCTATTGTGAGATGAAAATTATTTTTATTCTTCTCATCATAGTCCTCAAATTCCTACCTGCTGGGTAGGGTGGGACAGGAGGGACAATGTTGGCATTGTCCGGGCGCCTTTGGAGTATAAGGCTTATTTTTAGAAATGACATCACTATTTACAGACCTAAATCCAAGTAACTTTCTCAAATGATTAATACCAGATCCTCAAAGACAGTCATATGTTTCATTTTGAGTGAAATCAAGGGGATTACACACTTACATTTCTTTTAATACAGTTGGACATAAGTCCCTTTTGAAAACAGAGCACAAACTCAAAATCACATAGGCACTTTTGCAAGCAGAACTCGAGAAGGCCGATGCCAATCCCTGTTATATCGGCGTAAGGCCAGAGTAAGTGCAGCAAGGAGTTGGACCAGAGCTAAAGCTGAGGGGAGGAAGTCCAACAGCTTGTTTGTGTTCTCCGGAAGGTGAGCATAACTCACTAAACAAATGTCAGGAGGGGTCACATCCCGCTCTCCTGGAAGCCAGAGGGGAATTAACCTGAGAAGAAACCCATGTCAGAGATGTAACACATGAGGCTGAATGTTAAGATTATAAAGTGATGATTGAGTGTGTAACAACAACAGAGAAAAACATCCAGGAGCCGTTGCGCTGGGGTTTACCCCTTGCAAACTGTGTGTGCATGTCTCCTCTTTGCAGAACATGCCTACCCCTCAAAGGGTCGCAGTTGCTTGCCTGTCTTTGCAAATGAGCTTCCCCCACGGGGCTCCTTGAAAAAGACACATTCTAAATCCCTAAAGCAGCCAGCTGCTGGAATCACAGCATTTGTGTCTGAACCACTGTGTCTTCTGCTCGGAGCCCCCTTCCATCCCTTTGGTTCTCCCATGTGCATGCACCTGCCTCACCATTACCCCTTCTCAAACCCCTCTGCACCTGCAGTGGCTTTCTTGCAGCCCTTAGCCCTTTGCACTGCACGACGCGTGGCCTCAACGAGAGCAGGGCAGCAGCCGTCTGCGGGGATGGCTGATGCTGTAGGACTGCTGTACAAGTGCAATGCTCAGAAGGGGAGGCAGCAGCAGGGCCAAGGGGGAAACTCCCATCCACACCACACCACACCAACCACAGACAGGAGCATGCCAGACCGGGGAACGAGGGCACTGCTGTCATCCCCGCAGCCATCCCCACACCCTGCAGGGGAGAGGATCAAAACTATTGCACCTATTTCTTTTTCCACCACAGTTGAAGCAGAAATAGCTTGTAGAAGTGTCCCAGGTTCCTTCAAGAGCATTATCGGGTTGGTGCTGGGCCCCGGCTGGAACTGCAGATGGAAGAAGAGCATGGGAAATGCAGACGAGGCGACTGCTGTGGGCAGCACAGGTATGGCCTGATTCCGGCTACTCTACAGGACTTGTTTTGTGTTGTTACACTGATGGTTTCACACAAACCCATGCGTTGGAGAGAGGGGTGGTTCCCCAGAGGCTGTAGCATAAAGGACGGATATAGAAGACAAATGATTGTTTTCTGGTTATCCTTAATCCAGTCTAACTGCAGGTTGCCAGCTGACCTGGTGATCTCCTGCATCGTACACAGGGGTCTTGCTGTGGCAGGATGATTCAGATTGGCTTGTTGATCTGGCAGAAAATTAATTTACCAAAAAAAGAAAAAAATTCTGTCGGTTCTTTCTGTAGCCTCCAGGATTGCAACTTCCAGTGCAAGGGAGGTATCAGAAATGTGTGGCTAGGAGCAGGCAGGAAGAGCAGGACCACCCTTTCACCAGCAGCCCACGGTCAGATCAGATTAAGCCTAAATGGGAAACTGCACCCTGAGGGTCAGCAGATATTATTCCTGGTCATTGCACAGCCTGAGTCCCCATTGTTCATGTCTATTTTGCATGGGTGTAACCCTACTGGTACTAACACAGTTACTTCTGTGACACCTCTGCAGGTCTTGGGGAGAAGCAGAGGTTCACTGACTCAAAAGCACACTGTCCTTCCGAGGTCTGAGCTTTAGCTCTGGATTCTACAGAGGATAGGCCATGAACAGCATCAACATGATCTAGCTGAATTAAGCCAGCCAGAAGAAGCAAACGCTCTAAAAATCACCGCCCAGTAAGTAAAAGGGCAAGTCTGAAAGAAGGAAAGTTTGTGAACATTGATAAGGAAACAAGAGCTGGAGGCGTAAAATAATCAGGAATATCCTTCAGCAAATTACAGCACGTGCGCTTTATCTACAGATCTTACGCTTGGTGTATTCAGGTCATGATGCACTGTCAAGTCTCTACACAAGAGCAAAAAAGTGAACTGTCAGGATGAACTAAGAAACCACCCTGTCTGTCCTCAGTTCTGTCTGACAGCACAGGTAATGATTTATTTTCATTTCTGTGTATTACATGTCCATCTGATTAATATTCCCAACAATAAAAGCCTGAAGAGGAATTTCAGCAATAAAGCAGTCAGACAATAGAGTAGGGGTTAGGGTCCCCTCTTACTGACCAGTCCCAGGGTGTTTGCTGGTGGAAGGGAGGTGCTGATAACCTGGGCAGATATTCAGGCTTCCGTTTGTTTTGCTGCCCCACTTAATCCTCGCAGTGGCTGAAGCCAGCAATGCTTCAGTTAGATTAATGAGCCAAACTAAAAGAAACCCACAGGCTTCAAGTACACGCTCTCCCGTTTAACACTGCGAGGTCCACTACCAAGAACAGCAGAGTTCAGATACAGCTTACCATTAGGAAACCCCTTTTTTCCCCCTTTCAGTTTTTCCGCAGTGACGAAGTGCTGGTGAGAGGCTGTGACCCCAAGCCCTGGTGATGGGAGCCTGTGTCTCCCCCGGGTCAGGCAGGGAAGGGGCTGAGCTCGTTCAGGTTTTAGCCTGCTGCTGCCACCACGGTCCCGTTCCCAGCCAAGGGGGGCTGGGAAATGCACAGCAACTCAGCTGGCTTCAGGGAGCAACCGCTGGAGGAACCCAGGGCAGAAAAGCATCAGCTTGGCCTTAAAGATCTACCATTAAGTGAAAACATTTCTTCAGGGTTTTAATTTTGAAGACACTGTTGCTGTTCACTCATGATGCTAAAAGATTTTCTCTGTGTTTTGTTTATGGTATATGAAGGGGACAAAATCTCCCCTTCCTGTGTTCCTCAGAGATTCTGCCCAGATATTTTAGGAAATCTCACTGAATCACTGAAGACTCATGAAGCAGAAAGCTGAGTTGCAACTGAATGAAGGGATGTGAGTAAAGGCTGTGAGTAAACAAAAAGCCATTTTTAAGGGAGACTAAAAAAAATTCATCTCAAGGAAGAAAGGGGGAAAAGGGAAGGAAGGAAAGGAACTTACCTCCTGACAAGTGCACACACCAACCCCCCACTCTCTGAAAAGCATAACTTCTCATCAAAGCAAAATGAAAGGCTCATGGCTGAGCTAAAATGAAGACATGCACTTCTGAGATAGGACTCTGAAAAATGTCAGTAGAGACAACTGCTCTTCACGCCAACGGAGGTTGAGAGAGACTGCCTGCAGTGCTGGAGTCAGCTGGGCAGGTGGGGAGCACAGGAAAGGCAACTCTAATAGTTGGAGAGTCACTATCAACTAATTTTGACTATAAAAAGGATTATCCCAGCTTGGCAAGATTGCTTGATGCTGTAGAAAGTATTTCTCCTGTTCGAAAGTGTGCGCAATGAGAACACAATTCCCTTCTGTAAATATGTTGTTATCAGTGGCAGGGCGCTGCCAGGTTCTCTGTTTTTGAAATCTTCTTGCCTAAAGCTAGGGAGCCAAATCCAAGAGAATAGAAAGCAGCTTCTGTCACAGAGTGTTTCACCTACACTCAGACTGGGAATTCCTGCGTATGATTTCCACGTGTGTGCTGTGAGTGGGCTCCGGCTCCCATCTCCATGTTGAAGATGACGCTTGCCTGCGACCGTGTCACCTCTGCACAGTCTGTGCAGTGCCCACAGGATGTGTGGCTCATCAAGGAGAAGCCTCCGGGGCCAAAACGCTGGCTCTCCCGCTGCCTTTCAGCTGCCTAATGAAGCTGCCAAGGGGCCCGGGAGGCACCCACTGAGCACGCAGCTGGAGGGAAGGGAAGCAGCCCCACCATGGGATCTGCATTACCTGCAGCTTGCAGATTCGGCATACCCAGCTGTAAGGGAGTCACAGAAACGAGAAGCCGGGAAAGCATCGTGGCCTGACCTCGCAGCACCACTAGGGAAACCCCAGGAGTTTTAGAAAGAGCAAGTAATAAAAAAATCCTCTGAAATCTCGTGAATTCTCTCCTCCCTAGTAAATTCTTTGCTTGCAGGCTTCTCCAAAACTGTGAAAATCTGTGAGACTGCCTTCTGCTAGTGTAGTAAAGGAAACTTGGGGGGATTCCCCTGTCATGCTAAAACTCAAGGACCATTTAGTACATTATGATTTGGCAGATGCAGCTCTAAGAGCTCCTTCTCTTCGCAGATGAGCATGAACTCAGTGCAATTCCACCACAGCCAGGAGGTTCTGGAAAAAATTGAAATGGGACTCAGGCCAAAATTTTCCTACAAATGGAGTGCCAGGATCGTTGCACCATATCTCTTATTTGCACTGGTGTAAATCAAGATGTGTATTTATTGCAGATAGCGTGAGGAGCTGACATGGAGGAGGATCAGAGCCCGGATATAACTAACACCAGAAGCTGCATTTACGTCAGCCAGAAAAGGGTGTCTTTGCCTGGATATTGTGTTCAGGGTGTTCTGTATCTCTGAGGTTTTATTTTCCTTTTCCTAACCATAAAAATTATAAAATGAGATTAATATAAAGATAAGAGGTGAGTAAAGCAGCACCCTGGCTGAGCCAAGGGGGTTGGCACTGAATGCCTGCCAGCTCTGAAACTCCTTCCCCTTCCTCCTCCACAGCAGAGGGTCTTTAGGGCAGCAATGTAAGGCAGTGCTGTAAGCATTGCCCCAGGCCCTGTAGCACACCTGCCCCTGAGACGCTACCAAAAAATGGCCTTTCCCTGAGACCCAGCTGTTTTATGAACCTTGTTTTGCTCTTGAACACCACCGTGAATATCTGAAGCAACCCAGCTGAAGGCAGCTGAGATAAACATGCACCAGATCCCTGACAGCAAGGGCCGAAGTCCACCCTTCGCCATCGCAGGGGAGGCAGCACTTCGGCAGTGCTGCGGCAGCACTGCTGCTGCGCAGCACCAGGGTACGGAGCCTCCATTGCTTTTGCTGACTGAAGCAAGAGGGCTCTGCGGTGCGGCAGCCCTGCTCTGAACTGGCAGGAGGCTGGGCACAGGACGCCGTGTACGTGGCTGCATCCAGCTCTGGACCAGTCAGAGCACAGGCAAAAAGCGAGTCCGAGCGAGTCCACCACATCTGCTGGTATAGGACCACGTGGATGTACTGACAGCACGGAAGGCAATGCCGCCCCAGGGTACAGCACAGGGCAGCAGCCAACGACTCCCAGGGAGAGCACTACAGAGCAGCACACCGTAACCCCCCAAACCCAAGAAGCGATGACTGTGTTGATCTTCCATAGTGAAAAAACAGTTTTCAGGAAAGCAGAAGACCAGAGAAGCAGCCACTTAAATCAGTATATCTACTCACGAGAGTCTGACTCCTTCAGTTCTAGAGGAGACACAGCTGTGTTATTTTACTACCATAGCTAGGAGATTATTTATATGTGCAGAATACAATTTTTAACTCGCATTTCAGGCATCTGTGTTTGCTGGAAGCGGGTCAAGCTAGGAAGTGTTCTAGTTCATGCTGACACGTACAGAAAGCTGTTCCCTGCTTCTGCTGAGAGCCTCTGAAAAGAAAATGCAGCAGTTTGGAAATAACTCTTGAAGTGGAACTCCGTCTTGTTTCTTCCTGTTAGAACATGGGAGGAGCACACGGAAAGGTAAGTCGTACTGGCACGAAGAATTTGGACTGTCTGGAAATAAGTGGTGACAAATGGAGACACCACATAAAGGAACCTCAATGTGTCCTCCTCCATAGAAATATTATAGCCTTTTGCACGTTCAAGCAACTTCTCTCTTGCCCTTGTTCTTGGGGTCAGAAACAGTGTGAAGGAGAGAGTCCTCCTCAGTAAACCTTGGTGCATCCATGTCCATATCCATCCCAGGGTAGAAACACACTGGGTTTAAAAATCACCTCCTGTGTGGGAGGCAGTTCCCCTCCACCTTCATCACAAGTGAGGAAAAGACAGGTGGTGCCATGGCATCACCCAGCACAGCCCCGGGATGGAGACAATGCGAATGCAAAACCAGAGCAGACCAGAATGGGAAACAAGAGCAGACTCATCCAGAGCTCTGTGGGATGCTGGTACTAACATCTGCAATAAAACACATCTTTCTGTATCTACATACCCTGAACTCCAAGGTGCCAAAGACAGCCATCGCTGCACAGACGTCAGTGTAGGTGTATCAGCTGCCACAAGCCCTGTAGCTACAGGGCAAGGAGACTTCTGGCACCCATGGTGTGGTCCTCAAGTGTACTTGAAAAAACCTGCGCATTTCTGGGGAGCTTCCCACCGAGCAGCCTGCTGTTGAGCAGTTCCCATACTACTCGGGCGGGGGCTAAACCCATCTGCTGGGACCCTCTGGGCAATGCTGGCACTCGGCAGATGATCGGCACGCTCTTCCCAATGGGCTTGGCAAGCCGCTTGCAGAGCCGGAGATGGTCAGGCCATGGAGCCGCAGAAATCTTCCAATCAAATCTTGTTTCTAGGCTACGTCTCCCTGAACTCCTTCCACTGAACTAATTAAATGCTGATTTACAGGAATGGTATTTGTTTACATGTTATTGCTGGCCAGGATGACAAAAGGTCTCTGCAGCAGCTCAGTCACACAAACGATTTCAGGGACTCAAAGATAATGGCACCACAAAGAAGCGTTCCCATGGCTGGGGTGCCGGTATCAGCTGACAAGAAATGACAGCAATATATCCACCTCAGCAGAATTGCTATGTGCCACTCTGGAGATAAGCGCTCTCGCCAGCCTTTCACACGTCCACATATATTACATTTTGCTGTGGTTTTCACTGGGGAAAATAGCCACAAGGAATACTGCTCTTCACTCCATGTGAACTGAGATTGAAACACTCCATGTTTCAGAGNCTGGGGAAAATAGCCACAAGGAATACTGCTCTTCACTCCACGTGAACTCCCATGTTTCAGAGATTTCTGAGGTTCCCAACAGAGATTAGGACTGGGGTTGTCCCCTGCTGCCAATGATTCACACACCTCTGTCCCCAGTGCTCCCCGATGAAGACGTCACTGCCATCCTGGGAACCTGATGTACATCCATCTGTGCTGAGGACAGTCGTGAACTCCCAGGCAGTCAGATCAGGATTGAAGTAACTAGGAACGTCTCACTAATGGCACTCTTGCAAAATAGACCCTGAAAGGCTAACCCTGGGAAGCCAGTGCACCATAGCTTTTAACGCTCATATACCACTCCTTTCCTGGATCCTAATCTGTGGTCACGAATGCAGTTATACAAGTTGCCACAACCGTGACACTCGTGGACAAGCTTCTCAGCAGAGCTGCCAGCTCCCCTCCACCATGCTGGAGCTGCAAGAGGTGCTCCCCCCACCCCCAATTTAAACTTTTTGGGTCTGGGTCTCGTGTGTGGCTTACAACAACACTGAGCAAAGAAAATCTGGTTCAGACACTGATCTGGTCAGAGCACCTGAGTAGAGAAAAGGGATCCTTTTTGTCAGCCAGAAGCAAACACAGTTGAGGTTATTGCACAGTAGCACTCTTATCTTACAGCCAGAGTAATCTCCTCACACGCAACAAGAGAAGACAATATTACCCTAACATTATAACAGTATTTCTGAGTGATGCACGTGAGTTTAATACCGATCTATTTTACCTGGAGGTAAAAAATACCTATCTATTTTACTGAGGTTGTTAAATCCACGTAGACCAAATGTAAAGTGGGTGTGTAGTGCCCACTGTAAATACCCTTCAGCTTTAAGATTAGTGCTAAGGAGGCTGAAAATGCTGCGGTGGAGCAGCTTCCCTGGTGCAGACAGTTGTGTGGGGAAGCTGCTGTGAGGGACACCAGCCATTCCCCATCCTGGTTCAGGCACCGCCTGTCCCACTCCCACATTAGAGCCCATCTCCTGGTCCGTTGCGACCATCGGCTTGTCCACTTGCTTGGTGGGGGACAACCAGTATCAGGCCAGCTGAAAATTTCACTCCAGCCCTGGAAACAGCAGCTCTGTTGCTAGTAACATCAAACAACTGCATTAAAACCCGTGAGGGTCTCAAGGAAAATACGAAGGGTAGACGGATCATCTACTGATGTCCAAAAAAGTTTGAAAGTCTACATTCTACAGAGTGTGGCAATGCTTCACTGGACCCTGGATCCTGAGGCTGCCAGGCTCCACATTAAAGAAACAGCAGGGAAAAGCATTTCACAGACTCCTCTGATATACACCAGCCTTCCCAGGGACAGCCTTTATCTACTGTGCACTTTCCTCACGGGCTGCCTCTGAAAAGACGATTTACTCTGCCAGGCGCACGCTGCCCGCCCTCAGCCTGCGGTGGAGCGCTGCTGTTTGAACGCGTGGTACCCCACCGAGACCCTCCTCCGGCGGGCGCAGAGCTGGCAGCGCTCTGCTGGGAAGTCTCCCTCCAGGGGCTCTTAGGAGTGTGCTTTCCCAGGCTGCGAACCAGCGCACTCAGCAGCAGTCGTCTGTATCTGGTAGTCTTTAAATGTCTCAAAATTACATGCAGAAAGCAACTGGGGAGCTGTTGGGGAGGGAGCATCCTTTTGGGGGTTGGATCGTTATTTTCTCACCAGGTGCGTAGTTTCTTTCCTTGTGATCTCCACCAATATTTCTAGAAAAAAAGTGCCTATTCTCTATCCTCTGCTTGGAGAACTCTGAAGACGTGAAGAAAGAACAGTACCAGGGAAGTTTTGGGGCATGTCTTCTCCAAACTCCTTTCTATATGGGGCTTTATTCTTCCTTAATAAATTGCATGTGCTTCCTCTCAGAGAAGGTAAAACCGTTAAAAAACACAGTCCTGAAAACGTACCTCATAATGACCATGTTTGTAACATAACAGCAAGAAGGTGACGAAGCTGTTTTAATTGAGGTTGTCCTATCTGCCAAAGTCAGGATAGATGCAACTCCAGGCAAGTTCTGGAAAGAACAGGCTCAGCAGCTGTTTGGACACTTCTAGATTATGTGGACAGGAACCTCTATTAGCATCCAGGGATAACAGTAGCAGTTAATTAGCACAATAGTAGTTGTGCTAATAGTAAGTTACAGCACAAGTCCCTTAGCTCTCCAATAAATGCATGCCTCCATGTATTCAGCTGCGTTACTTCATCCTGACAAGCGGAAACCTTACTTTTCCAGCTCAGTGTCTGAATCACTGAAGACCAGGCTTAACATATTTAATCGCAGAAGCTGTCAGCCCTACGTATAAACTTGTTTGCAGAGTGAAGAAGGACACCAGAAAGTCTTGAATCGATTTTATGTGATTGTGGGTCAGACTGCAAATAGATAATTCCACATGGTGTCAGAAAGGTGTTCCTCTCTTTTGGATCTGTCTAGCCCATTAGCTCTGTGACGTCCTCCACGTCTGCTAGCATTTTCACCGCCCAAGTAAAATTCCTGTGTCTCTTGGTCTGCCCATTTAAACCCATCAGTCCCCTCTGCAATGCAATGCCCAGGATATAGGATAAAAAGAATTGTTCCCCTAAACCAGCACAATAACCAACTCCA
The DNA here is from genome assembly GCA_013401315.1 of Balaeniceps rex. Lineage (NCBI taxonomy): Eukaryota > Metazoa > Chordata > Aves > Pelecaniformes > Balaenicipitidae > Balaeniceps > Balaeniceps rex. Next base: position 118,781 of record VYZW01002563.1, on the reverse strand, counting down.
GCAGATAACCTTGCTTTATCCTGAATGTCCCGACTTTGCCTGTCCATCCCACCCATTTATTGCAAAAATCATAAGCAAGAACATACAACATGTGGAGCCAGTTAACTGCATGGGAATACAATATTGAAATGAGCAACAAACACTGGGTTCCAGGTCAGAGAAAAATCTCTCCTTTGCCCCGTCACATAATTGAAAATACTTTCCACAAACAATAGGGAGTGTTGGCCACTGTGTAAGCTTCAGCTGCACTAAAAGGACTCAGTGATTCTCTATGACTTTCTCCAGCCTCTTGGCCAAAGCCAGAAAGCTAAAATTGTTGTAAGCCAAGTTCAAAAGGGTAATGGAGCTTCAACACCTAGCGTTCTCCAAATCCCTCCTTAATTCCATCCAAAAACCCCATCAGTTTTGTATAAAGAGGATCCTGAAGAGCATCAATGAAAGCACCATGGAGAGGGGATCGATGACTTTCCGATAAGGTGCTGTGAGGAGCCCCAGGAAGTTCCCGTCTTTGCTAACACAGCAGCTGCACCGGCTTCTCATCTCCCACAGGCCACTCTGGAGAGCAGCAGAGCCAGGGGCCAGCGTATGTGGCAGGACACCCGTAGCTGAGGAAGAGGTTGGCACTCACCTAAAAGCTAGAGAAGTAAAGTGTCAAGAGGGACCTGCTTTGGATGTAGAAGGTTCCCTGGCAACGGGCCGTGGGGATCTTTTAGCTGGGATCCCGTAACTCTGCATTCACCGTTCACTGCATCTCAGATACATGCTGGAAGCGGTTATCCCTCCTGTTGCCACAGAGGCCTTCCAAAATCGGCTGATTCCAGCTTTCTTCTTCCATACCGCACTGCCCCTCCAACTCTCACATCCATGTAATCTCCAGCCAGCGGTCGGCAATGGGGATTTCTGAGATGCCTCTACAATGAGTTGATCTACAGACATATAAAATACTGATATTGTATAATACATTTAATGAACTGTAAACAAATGTCCAGAGAAGGGAAACAGAAAGGCTGCTGTGTTCTGATTACATTTCCTTGCCTGCCCCTGGGTTGCTTAAAATACCCTAACTGTTCTTCCAAGCTTAATTTAGCAGCACAGTATTAGGTAAAACTAACTAGTGACTGTTCACAAGCTTCCACATAACATTACTCTCTTGCACTTGCAAACTTCAGCGGGGATCAAGCCGTAGAAAACTTTTCCAACAATCTGCGCTACCTGGCATCTGGCCTTTGCATTAGCTTTTCTGTATGGCATGCTGACCTGACTACCAGCTCCCTTTCAAAACAAAGTGTAAAAACACCCTACTTCTTCTTCAGTGTGGACACCAGAAGACACCACGTAGCCCTTGTCGTTTCAAACAGCTTGCAAATGTCTTGCAGCCACTCCTAACCTTTGGAGCTATTTTTTTTTTTTAGCAGCTGAAAAATTGAAATCTCCTGTAGAAAGCAGTTGGCAAGCTGTCAGTAAGAGAGTAACAATTTCTATAGAAAGTTCTTTTTGCTTTTGATACTATGGACCATAGATGGTGGCACAAGAGTAACTCACATCCAGCTAAGAGAAATCAAGCGATAACCCCCCTTCCCAGCTGCGGCACAGAAGAGCAGCGCCCATACTTTGCTGGCACTGCCAGGCCAGTGGTCTGAAACTGTGGACCTCCAGGTCCTCTGAGCACACCCAGACAACCTGCCTAAAATACGGTCTTCATCACTGCACCCTTCTCAGGTCTGAATCCAGTCTTCTGTAAACTGCTCCTACCTAGATTCTGTTTCCATGCCCCAGCAAATCTGCATTGTACATGTTGTCATCTGGCTTGTCCCTGTGAGGTACCCAAATTTCTCCCACCTTCCTGTTTTCCACTCTTTTCCCACATTGACTGGGGTGCCTGTCCAATTGATCTGCCTCCATCTCCTGTGTTTCCCTGGAAATATGTCTGGTCTGGATGAATTACTGGCCATTGTCCTTCCCACGTGCCTCTTTGAGGTATGCCCAATTTCGTCTCCTCTCACTTGAGGCAATGCTTCCTTTAGGAAGCATGATGTCTTGGGAATGCCCTGTTGCTCAGGCACTCAAAGGCAGCTTCTCGGTCATTGTGACGGCGGCAGCTCCCTCAACTACTCTCCTTCTCTTTCCAGTTTGAAGAGCTTCTCTGTTCTCCACTTTGCATCCTTTCCAACCACGCCATATGTATAACCTCCTCTTACAGCCTCGCATCTGAGATTCCTGCGCAATGATGAGCGTCTGTAGATGTTCCTCCCCATTTCTCTTTGCCCTGTGCTTGTTTTGTTCTCAATCCAACGGTCTCCCCCACGCACATGGATTTTATCCTGCGGTCTATCGCATCCCAAATTTCATTGCTTGTCATTCCTTGACATTGAGTCATTCCCGTTCCTGGACAAGGGAGGAACAAGACTTGCCCTTACACTGAAGGGTGGAAAGCTGTTCTCACTCAGAATGGAGCCCTCTTCGGCCCTTCAGACTGCTCGAAATGCTCTCCCCTTTTGATTCAGGGAGGGAGGAAATCCCTCTGAGAGGCAGCAGATTAAACCTTTCTCTGCACTGCCAGAGCATCATCTAGGAAAGTTACCGCTACTCGTAAAGTATTTAATTTTATCAAAAAGCAGCATTTTTCATCCTCGGGAGCTTTAGATTCTTTACTGGGCTCAGAATTGAGTTTGTGACTATTTATGATACCTGGGGTAAACTTTAGCACCCAGACAAAATGCAAATTTTCCATAGAAGCCACACATCTTCAGTATGATGGGAAAACCAGCAAAGAACATATGGTTCTCTTTGGAAAAGAAAATAAATTACAAGATTAACAGAGGGCTGAATTTAAAAATTGCTAATGCTATCATCCCAGTGCTGGACTTTTTCCTGATGGCCATCTAGCCCAAGAGAAATTCCGGCTCAAAAAATGCCAATTAATTATTTCCTATCTAAAAGGTGAATCATTGTTTTCAGTTGTAGAGGAAAAATTCCTAAAAATGTGGGTAGAAGAGCCCCAGGCACAAAATCTTGAGAAACACATTTGTTCATGTCCTTTCCAGAGCCCAGCTGGGTTACACGGGAAGCGGTTTCTCTGGGAGGATGCCTTCCCCACCTCAGCCAGCCAGGACAAATGGGATTGGGGCTGCCTGTCCAGGCAGCCAGCTGGAAGCTCAGATTTTGATGTGGTTCTTCCAAGCAACATTCTGTACCTGTAAAGAGCACCTGAAAACTTGAGGACTGTGGCTTAAAAATTAAAAGGTAGATTTAGGAAAAAGACCCAGAAGATCGTGCTGGAATCCCTACATAGGGCAAATCTGGATGCTTTTCTGCACCTTTGCGTCAGCCTGGGTGCAATACTTCACTTGTATATTTACCTATTTATATATGTGCATGGGGTTTTTTCCTTTTGCTTCCAATATGTGGGATCCTAGTTCAAGATGATCCTGTGATGTTTGGCATGCATATCACCGGAAACCTAGCAGATTGAAATGATCACCAGCCCGATAACTTCACAGCTGGTTTCTAAAAGTGAAACTGGCACAGAGGTGAAATGTCAGTGGGTTTAGGCACAGTTCAAACGACTGTTCCTCCTTTCCACATGCAGTCCATTTCATTTTCACAAAAAAAGACACGCTTTCTCTTAACAGCTACTTCTTCCCAAGAGTAAAGACATACGGTCAATAGAGCAACTGCTTTATCAAATGCAAACAAATTCAGCTCTTGGTCTCCATCTAATCATGAATATAATGTTTATCCATCCCATGTTGCAAGAGCGTAATGTGTTCCAAATGGGAATTCTTGAGAAAAAAAGGCCTTCGTTGCCAAGCCTTCCCCCTCCTCATGGCGAATACTTTCGTTAAGAGCTTCAGGAACTGGAATTTCTCTAAGCAATATCTTATTAACACAATCTAGCTCTCCCCCCACCCCCTGTCCTGCACACAGATTTCAATTAAAGTTACAGAAATCATGTGTTGCACAATGCAAAGACACTTGACTTCTCTCCTTTATAGTATGCGCGGAGGAAAGCCCCTCTCTTGCTTCCCCTCATTCCAGCTTGAGCCTTAGACGTTCCAGTAAATAAATCCAGTATTCACACTGGAGAGGGACATCAAACGTCTTCAAATCATCCACCCTTTTCTTAATTATTTTGTACCAAAAAGGTCAATGAACGCTTTTTTTTTCCCTTCTATGGCTTGAGGGGGTGTTTGTTATTTAATGTTTATTGAGTAATACCACATTTCCTATTCCTGGAATCTTCCCATTCTTGCAATGCTTCTCTTGGTGTGAGGGTATGTGCCGCATTTCCTCAAATCTCTAACGGGCAGCCAGGCAGGAGACATGCTGAAGGGTAAAACCAGTGGGTGATAGTGAAAAATGAAATTTCAAGGTTGAAGCACCTGAGTGACACAGAAACAGGACATAAGACCACAGTTTTCCTCCTTCTGGTGGAAGACCTTTTTTGGTTAGACAAAATCGACTTTTTGCCACTCTTTTCTATTGCCTCGTGACATGGTGCCGAGTAAGTGCTCCAAGCAGAGGGAATGGGAGAGAGGAGCTGCTGTGGGTCTTCGCCAAACCATGAGACGGCTTGAGGGGGAAAAAAAAATCCTTCACCGTTTAACCTGCAAACTGCTGAAGGGTTCAACTCGGTACCTTTCTTTGAGAGGGAATGAAACAAAATATAGAGAAACACAAGAGACCTCTTGAGTCACACAGTCTCATCCTCTGTATTTGCAGGTACCAAGCACAGAATGATTTTCAAAACACACATAAATCATCTGCTTTTGCTTGGAAGGGAGATAGGAATTACTACAATGTTACTCTTAAAAAAAAGATTAATGATTCTTTTTCTGTTGCAGAGAGGAATGTCATCTATGAATAACACTGCAGTTCCCCAGATTGCTCAAATGAAGTGGATTGTTATGCTTATTCTTAAAAACGCAACCTTTATTCCAGCTTTAGATTCTTAAACCTCCAGCCAGCACAGTGTATTAATCTTGTTGACTAAATGAAAAAAAAAAATCAATTATATCAGTTACTTCCTTTTGATCTAGATTTTTATAGGCAAAGATAAAATCACTTCTTAACCTTCTTCAAGGAGTATATTTGCTAAATTGAAAAGCAGGTTGTTCATATTGCAGATGTTTTATTCTTCTAGCTCTTATCTGACCCATCTGTAATTTTTCAGCCTCCTTCAACCTCTCCAAGCATGGCTAGCAGAGCCAGACCCAATCTGCCATTGTGGTTCCCATCACTGAAGTTCAAAGAAGTGCACCCTCTCTGTGCCCTCCTGATGCACCCTGATTTCCCCTTTTGCACACCACAAGGACAGTATGGGCCTTTTTTTGCCAAATTGACACATTAGGTCACCATACCCAGAAGTTAATCTATAATTATTCCCATGCCTTTCCCAGATTACCATCTTTCAAGATGCCATTCCCATGAAAGTGATGAGTTCAATAGGCAGTGAGGTGGCAGGAATAAACACCATACAGATAAGTTTTGTCTTGGTCACTGAAGGAATCCACTGGCTAAAGCAAAGAGTTACCGAGTGAACAAAGGAAATTCCAGATCAATCCCTACTTCCACCAATCTTGTCCAACAGCAGCAGTCAAGAATATGCTAGGAGACCCAGTGTAAATCTTAACCTCAGTTTTGTCATGCTATTGCAGAGTTTAAAATTACTATGATCTATTAGATCACCTTAAAACTCATGCACTTCAGCTAGAGATTGGAAAAACAACATGGTTGAACCCAAAGGTTTCAGCAGCCAAGGGAAAAGACAAATTGGTTTCAGAGCCTTCCTCCTAATAGGCTTAGAGAAAGAGGGGCAGTTAGGTGGGACATGGCTTGCCAAAAGGTGGACCATGAGTGCCAGTAGTGGAAAAGGAAAGACTGTCTTCTCTGGATAGCAGAAAAGCTCCTCTTTCCCCCAGGACACAGTGCAAGTCTGTACAGTGGTGGTGTGCAGTGACCTGTTGTGCCTGTTATAAAAAGGACGGGGACACTGTTCAACCTGTGTAGACCTAAAGAGACTCACACCAAACCACGATCTTTCTCTTGCAGATGATGTGGGCTTATGACAGACAGATGATCTCTCTGTCCTCAACAGCCAGTCCAGGGGAAGGATGAAGTTCCTAGTGCTGGCATCTGTCTGACAGGCAGTGGTTGATGTTGATGGCCATAAAATCATGGTGCCAAGAAGCAGGAAGACATTGCCATTTAAAGCAGGTCCAAGCCCAGTTCAAAGACCAGATTCACTCTGTATCCACACTGTAAATGCACCATCCTGGGAAAAGAGGTCTGGAAGGTGCACTCTGGCCCCCAGCCCACCAGGAGATACTCCAGCTCACTCCTCACTCAGGGGGCAAATCATGCACGCCATGGGGCCAGCACACTGTGCCTTACCCTGCTCCCATGCCTCCTCTCAACCTCCTGCTGTGGCCCCAGCCCCAGTGACTCTCTGCTCACAGGTTTCCAGCCAGCTTCGCATCCTCCAGCACAACCCGCCTGGGGACCTGGAGAAGCCAGGGTGATCCTGCCAGGGCCCCAGGAAGGGTGGGGAGCCTGGCCCCATGTCCCCATGCTGACGGACGCCAGGGTAGTCTTCTCACTAGATGGAGCTAGTGGATGGATGCTGGCAAGTCTGTCCTCCCTCCTGGAGGTGCCCCGCAGCCAGCATCACATGGAGAGAGGGTGTGATACCATGCAAAGCCCCTGGCTCCTCAGGGCTCCTCCACGGAAAAGGAGAGCTTTTGTTAAGCATGGAGGAAGTCTCGATGACTAACATTTTGGCTCATGCAAATTCAGAAGAAGATGTGAATGAATTTTTCACAGAAGTTCTGGAGGCAATTGATTCAAATGAAATTGGAGAAAAAATAACATTGCTGCAAAGCCAGCTGCCTCTGGTACAGAAGAAGCCAGACAGAGAAGAACCAGAACCATGCTGGAAACACTGCTGCCCACAAATGTCCCAGCAGCGATGAGGTAAAGCTCTGGAGTAAATTTCCATTGTATTCCAAAAGCAAAGTAAACATTTGGGGGATTGCTCAACATCAGCTCTGCATGGACAAGGAGAGAGCAGAGGTGCAGTAGAGGCCTAAAACAATGCATCCGGGGTGTCCAGAGATTGCGCGTAAGTTCAGTCACATTTAAACCTGTTGCATATTATGCACTAGGAGGTGGTGGAGGTGAGGGACCCACAGGTCATCTCCATTCCTGGCTCACAACAGTGTCTTGTGGGGCAGCCTGGTTAAACACCCCAGTACTACCTGGAGTACATATCCCACACCTTCTCCCCTTAGTGCCTCCTGCCCCAACCACCCCTGCTCAGCACCCAACAGCCAGATGTCCCTCCCCAGGCGCCTGTGCCCTCCCTGCTCCCACTGCTGGCCCAACGCCATCCTCTCCATGCTGATGCTGCAGCTGCTGCTCTAAATCCCTCACCATCTGGCACACTTCCACATTGCCATCCTCACCACTTTCGTAGATCCAAACCTCTGGGCCATGCTGAGGTTTCAGCCCTTCTGCTTTGGTGGTGCTTTGGTGAGTGCTGGACTTTTCACACATTTTCACGGCTTCTGTTCATCATCTCATAACCTCACTAATGCAGTCATGGTCTGCTTTGAAAGTCAATACCTGATCTCCGTTAAAGTCTATTTGCAGAGGAAAAAATGGGAGTCAATAGATATGTCTTAGCAGAAAGCCAGGTGAAAACCTGCAGCATGACTCAGAAGGGTGAAACCGGTAATCAGCTCGGAGATATCCCACTTCCTCTCCAAGAAATCTGTTCTGAACACTTTCTGACTCATTTGTTACTGTGACCTCTGTATGTATTTTTTGGACGATTTATGAGGAAATGTTAAAATTGGTCAGGGGGTATAAATTGGTGACTAGTACTAAAAATGAAGCACCAACCCCCTGCTGAGCATGAAAGACTGGCGAGTACTCCTGGGACTGTTCTTTCTCAGATATTCAAACACTCTTGTGGGGTTTCTAAAAGGAGTCGGCATTTTATCAAGGACACATGATACGTTGGGCGTTAGCCAGACTTCAGTGAAATGCACATTCAGCTTTGATCATTTTTTAACAAGATTTTTTTTGGTTTTGTTTGCAAGCACATGCCCCAGAAAGGCAAGTGGGTGGGTGGCTGTGGACAGAAGGGTGCTGACCCTGCTCAACACTGGAGTAGCAGCTTCGTTCTCAAGTTTGGCTTCCCTCCCTTCACAGGCGTCTAGATGCTTTCTGCACCACAGGTCCACAGAGGAAAACCAGGTCACCCTTCAACAGGTTATCTTGGAAGCAGTGGAGTTTGGCTATAGGAGCCAGCAGCTCTTACTCAGGTGCACCCTGCAGATACTTAACTTGATCATCACTACGAGCGGGTCTTTGCCTCATCTGCAAAGCAAACTCAGGTCTGGCAGCATCTAAATTAGGTGAAGGCGTCTACCTGCACAAGGGGTCTAAATACAAACTGATGTGGTTGATAAACTCACCCTGCTAAGCCCACACAGCCCTGCTGGCCTTACCATCCCTGATTTCCACCGCCGAGGGATTCCCACACCACTGAGCATTAGGCAGTGCTGATGTGTCCCTAGAAAGCATTTCCTTGTGGTTTGAGTCCAGAGGGTTACATCCCCAGCCTGCCTGCTGCTTCTGCGCATCCCTCTCCTCCCCTACGGAGAGGAGACGATGGTGCAGCAACAGCGGGTCAGGTCGGGAAGCATGGGGTGATGATGTTTCTACACGATTCTCCCCTTCCCCAAGCCCCCCGAAAAGCTGTAACATGAGAGCCAACACTTTCCAAGCGGTCGCCAGCACCTGCAGACGGCCGCAGCCCTGAGCAGCCTGGCGTGGTCCAGCAGCCAGAAGCACCCGTGGCAGTGCTGGGCACACACCACCCGCTCCGGCGCTGCATCCCCAGCATCCCGCCGGGATACAACAATAGCCGAGCCCCCGGTGCCTGCCGAGGGAAGGCGGGGGCTGGAGCAGGTGACACGCTTCACGCTCCGCTGCCAGACGCTGGCAGACCCATTTCAGGACGTCCCTTTCCACGTGTCCCCCTCTCCCTTTCTCGCCCGCAGGCCGGCGGGGCGGCATTGTCCCCTGAGCCCAGGCCTGTCGCCATTAGTCCCCTGGCATATGGAAGCTGCGACGTCCCAGGGCGCCGCTGCCCGCACGCGGGGCTTCCCTTCTGACACTCCTGCATTCAGCCCGGCCCGCGCTGCCGTCACAGGGGGATTTTTACAAAGGGTAGAATGCTTCCTTTCAGCAGCCCGGGGTCAGCGCAGGGCTGCTTCACTCACAGAGGTCAATCATTAGGATGCTCGGAGATGGCTGGGATGCTTGGGAAGGGCAGGGTACTCTCCACCCCCCTGCTTCTCCCAGCGCTGTGCGTTGTCACGATGATAAATGAGAGAGTGAGGTGGGGAAGCTCTTGACTGCGCGTGGCCTGGGCCCCTGGGGGTTCGCAAACTACTGCAAAGCGGCAGCTGATAAAATGGTAACTAATTCAATTAGTGAAATTTAATTTAGGTGGGGAGCGGATGGTGGCTTTGCCAAGACCATATGGGAAACCAGTGGTGTTTCCATATAGAAGAACTTAATTTAAACAATGAACTCATGGGTCTTCATAACCCAGCGGCCAAAGAGCCCCCAGGAAGCCCTGGAAGGAGTTGTACTGATTAACCAGACAAAAGCCTGGCGAGTCCGGGCCAGGCGGGAGGAGGCGCGGGGGACCGGGTAGCAAAAATGATCCAGGTTCAGGTCGCAAACGTGGCCGAGTTGAAAGAAATCCCTCCCAGCATCAGAAAACAGTGTTTACCTCTTCATATATCCCTGCCTGCTTCCTCCGAGAAACGTGATCCACGACTGAACCCCTGCAGCCCAGCGGGAGACAGCGGGAGGCTCGGACATGCGAGGTGAGAAGGAAGAGCTGGATACGTGCTCCTCATCAGTGGGGAAACTGCTCTGAGGAGAAATGCCAAACTTCTGCAAGGACTAATTAGAGGAAAAGGCTTCCTGTCCGTCACGGCCCCGCGCCGCTGCACTCCCTCCAAGTGCACAAGGCACCTGCCTTCAGAGCGCCTGACCTTTTGGAGTGGGAAGGTGCTGGCTGGATGGTGGAGGGAGATGAAAATGGGGAGCCTCATGTCACACAGCAAATCTCACCTTTCCTAACTGGAAAGGGGTGCAAAAAAAAGGGATTTTGGTTTGGTTTTGGTTTGTTTTATTTGGCATTGAGCCCCTGTGGAGTCTGGAAAGAGTCCTGTGGTCAAGTCCTGCTAGCGAGAGCCTTCCCAGCACTGAAACTGTGGGTGTAAACCTTCATGGAAACCAATTTCTAGGTTTGAAAACCTGGGAAGTCCGGCTGAAAAGGCTAGCTCGCTCCTCCGGTTAGGGAACAGAAACAATGCCATGTGATGAAAGCAACCGAGCACGACAGACAGACAACCTAAGTAGCAAATATCAGACACTTTGAGAGAAAATACTTACACAGAAATGTGCAAGTAGTTGCCCACAACTGTATCTCCAAGGCACCGACATCTGTTGGGAGCAATTAGGGCTCAGCAGCAGGCTGGGAAAACTCTGGGAGGAATTCCAGCTCAGTTCCTGCTGCAGTTTAGGTTCATACGGAGAAAGCCCGTCCTGTTGCAATACCCACGCACTGAACAGGCCCGCTCCAGCGTGTGGCTGAGACCCAGAGAGACACATCCAAAGCAAGGCAGGAGGACCCCCACGCGTCCCAGCCAGCGGCGAGCTGGTGCTCCGCTGCTCCCTCGGACAGGGAGGGATCTGAGCGCTCGCATTTGGTGGAACGTGAGCCTGAGAAGGAAGCTTTCCACAGCTGAAAAGAGGGATCCAAGATTTTTAATCTTTTTCATCCAGTTCGTCTGTGAAAAGTTAAGAAGCAAAGACATCTGGGGCTGCCTGGTAAACTGTGAGACAATGTAAGTGTGCTCGGGCAACAACCACGAATCACGCGTTCAGCACTAACCCTAGCTCTGTACTCACTTCTAACACCGAGCTGTGCTCTGTGCAGGTTGCTGTTCTGGACACTGGTCAAAGGCAATTTTTTAACAAAAATGTATCCACTGAGAAGGTTTTCACAGGTTTTGTTTTTTGGAAGGGGGGAGTTAGAAAACACAGAAACTTCTGCAAACCTTTAATACTTTGCTATTTACTCCAAAAACAGCCAAAGTGAAAAGCTCTTCAGCAATGGTGTTATGAAGCAGAGCAGGGAAGGAATGAAGGGAACAAGAGAGCTGCTGCCCTCAGACGTGACGTAGGGAAAGTTTAAGCGAGTCCCCGAACTGAGGAGGAGGTTCTGTGTCCCACAGGGAGCGTGGCAGACAGGATAGGGCAACATGTCCTCGGTGCTCGCAGTACGCTTGGCCTCCAGAGGCTCCACCGTGTGCAAATAACATCTGTCTTTTATACTATTCGAGCACTTCCCTCTGCCACCCATCCACCCCACGTGGCTTCTCGGGGATATGTGCTCCCACCTGACACTGAGCTGCAACGAGCTGGTGCCCAGAGGAAGCCCGTGGTGGCTGCGGCACATCTCACGCACCAAGCGTAGCCCAAGCAGGGCAAGGAGTATCACTGCCCATGCTGAGATATTCCTGCAGAGGAAGGTGAGGCTCAGGAGAGAGGTGAGGAAAGAGGTCAAAGAGAGGTACAAAGGGTGAAGAAAGGACTTGTTTGCTTTCCCATTACCCACCTCCTCATTTGTAGAGAACTCAAGTCATTAAACACCGGTGCTGTTGAAAGCTATGGCAAGGTCTGACCCTCGTAGGGAAGATGAGGTGGTAGCAAAGGCATGTTGGCCTCAGCCCCAGCATGGCCCCTCCCAGCACTTCCATCACCATCTGTCCCCCATGTATGTGTGTCACTGTTGTGGCTCTTCCTGCTACCATATTCCTTTGCCAGCCACGTGCAGCTGCATTAACCCTCCCTGAGCTTCAGGCTGGGCTGTTCCAGCTTCTTCATCCACCTACTTAGGCTCAGGAGTCACTAGGGCCAAGCAGATAAGGATGTAGTAAGCAAGGTCCTCATTCATCACACCTAACTTCACATATGCCATGGAAGACCTCCTATGGACCCCTTCTGCTAGGGGCACCACAGAAGAAGATGCACCACAGGAGAGCTGAGACCTGAAGTTGTGGAGAAGGACCTGGAGGTGAGGAAGAAGGATATAAGGCTAAAGGTGTGGCACTAATGCCTATAAGACATTAATGGCTGAATTATATGAGCCCACGTATGAGCAGGCATACAGCAGAACTGCAGGATTTGTGCTTTCACACTTTGGGCCATTCAGGTACCAGACTGGTCACTATTTCTGCTGGCTACTCATGCTCACAAGGGCTAATCTGGCTCCTCGGAGTCATCAGGACATAAAGATGTGGCTATCAGCTACAAGCCAGAGAAGGAGAGGAAGCTCTACATAGAGATTACCTCCCCAAAGGATCCCTTGCCAGGAGGAGTCTTCCTTTGAGTGAGCTCATTGGCATCAGAGATGGTTTCTGCAGGCAGAAAGATGCAATATACCTGCAAAGGCACAGGGTGGGGGGACGGATAAGAGCTGTCCTTCTTCAACATAAAACCGATGAAGAGGCACCTCAGGAAACTGAATTGGGACAAAAGGTAACGTGATCAACTCCTGCCATGTACAGACGATGAGGAAAAAAAAGAAAAATGTCACCGCAATGGAACCTCTGCAAAGGGTATGGTGAAGAGTTTGTCTTCAGCTGCTCCCTCCTGGGCTTTGAGTGCATCAGCAAGTGAAAGGTGGGCAGCTCTTCTTGGACACCCAACAGAACCTGTGTGATAGCACGGACACTACTAATGAATAATATGATGCATTTAAGACTCACAAGAGAGCAAGGGAAAATCCAGAGCGGGGCTTTCTCGGGTTTGTTTCTTTTATGCACCACTGGAACCAGGAAATATATCAATATGGACATTTAGAAATGGTCTGAGATTTCGCGGAACTTGCATCAGAGTGGCCCAGTGCCTAATACTACCATAATTCGCAAAGGTCACACACTGAAGTGCTGGTTTCAGACAGTGGCTCAGGGAATTTCAGAGAGCTGTTTAAAGGAACACTCCAAGGGTTGGCCAAGGTACTGATCAGGCTGCGCAGGAATCTCACTTCACCCCACAGATGCATAAAAATCAATTTTGTTATTTGTGAACCGTCTGCGACAAATGCAGAATTTTTGTCTGTGCTCTTGGACTTTTTTATCAGAGCAAGCTATAAACTTCCTTGGCGTATCTGGAGAGTCATAAACTTTTTGAGATGGCTGTTGATGGAAACATTTCAAGTTTTAACTGGTTTCACTAAGAAGTGAGATACGGGAAAAGTGAGCTGGTCCTTTTCCAGTATGCGGTATTGACCAGTCACCCACGTCCACACCAAGGGCTTCTCGATGGTGATGCACCAAGACAGCACCTGCGCTCAGCTTTCCGGGAGCACTGTGCACCAGTGCAGGAAAAGCTGCAGCCGAGGGACCCCGGGCTCCCTGCATCAGGTGGCTGCATTTTTATTGCATCGTCACGTTGAGCCTTGCTCATAAGAAATGAGATGACAGGGTGCTAAGCTGCTGGTGGGCAGCCTGCAGCAGCACCAGTGCCTTTGTTAGCAGAGGGAACTTGCACTGCGGAAGTACAGAGAAGGCCAGTGCATTCACAGAGACAAGAATAAACTACGCTACAATAGGATTTGGCAACAAACATGAGGCATTGTTCGCTTTGCTGTTGTTGGGGGTGCAGAGGGAGGCAGAGTTTCTCATAGAGAAGCGACATTTCAGCTCAGTTCTCTGATCCAGATGGAAAACCCAGAGACAAATAAGGCTGTACCTTAGCCTCTGGGTTTCTCTGAATTGAGTTGTCCTGGTTTTGTTTTCAGCTGCATCAGAAGCTGGCTTTGTTGTTGTTTAGCTTCATCATAATAAATTTATTTCAGCTATAACTTGAAAGTGACAGGTTCCACCAGTTGAAGCCCTGAATTAGGCATCGCTGGCAGCTCCATCCCACCCCACATGGCTGCAGCTCATGGGATGCACCTCCCTGGGTGAGAATCCAGGTTCTGTTTGAACTTCTGCAACTTTGGGCAGACAGGCTCAGATAAAGACTATGGGCCAATTTTGAAAAGTATGTGCAACTGCAGATGTAATGTTTTAGACTGCTGAAACAACGAAGAAGAGTATCTGCCTGCTTCAGTGGCAGGAGATGATGTGTTGCTCTCTAGTGAGTCTCACTAAATGCACCATTCAATCTAGTCAAGGCTTAATATATGCTCACATACCTCCAGTTTGATCTATCCATGTGTCTGTCTTGTTCATCGTTGGGAAAACCATATTTTTTTTCAGGATCTCCACTCAGCCCGTGGAGCTGATCCCTTCTTGCATGGTACTTTGCTGGACAAGTACCAGTTTGATAAAACCAGAAGTTTCCTTTCATGGAAACTGTGGGCTGGGTAAGAGCAACAGCCACAGCAAATTCTGCATTTTTAATGGCCTGTGTCATTTAATGGCTTGTTTAAACTGCTCTGAGAGCCTCCTGCTACTGACGGAGCTAGAAGCCAAGGGGCTTCTAGCAGAGTGAATGCACGGAGGGAAGCAGAAGTCACGGTCAGGTGGGGCTTTCCCACAAATGCCCCACAGAGGACAGGAACCTTTCACGATGGGCCACATGCGCTCAGTAACCCCTGTGTTATGGCCAGGCTTGCATGCCACATATTTCCCGTATTAGTTTTGCCTTAAGATAACCTTTCTGAATGCAGAAGACAAGATCCCTGGCAGCCATACTCATGGACCCAGTGTTCACACCCTTGCCTTTAGTGGTTTTAAAGACCAAGGATATTGCCAAATCATTTTGTTTAACTGGCCACTGATGACAAAAGGCAAGAATCAAACTTAGACATCTTAAGAAAACTTACCTTGATCACTGTATTTTACTGAGACAATTGTTTCCTAGTGGGCAGGACAACGACTGCCCACAGAGCACAAGCTGCCTGAGCTCTGTGCCGTGTGCTTTCCAGGTAATCTGGTTTTCCATACTGCATGCTCCTGGGCAACGCAACTACTCTGTCTGCTTCTTGAAGGACTCTGCTCGCTCCTCCTACTGAGGAGACTTCAGTACTGCACAGATTTCACCGGCATTTCCCCGTGTGCCCTGTCTGGCTGGAGTTCCCAGACCTGGCCGCCTGTCCCCAAGCAAAACAAACCTTGCATATGTTGCAAAACCTTTCTCTTGAAATGACCTCACTGCACCAAACAGCAACTGCTCTGGTACGATGTTCAGAGCATTTCCTGAAACAAAAGGACATTGTCATAACCAGGGCCTTGTACAATGTGCTCCACAAAAGGAGGGAAGGAAAGTAAATATAGAAAATTGAGGAGATACTCAGCGTTGTGAGAGACACAACGAAAGGAAAACTGCCAGGAAATGACTCTACAACGGGGCCAAATTCAGACTTCTTGGTCCATAATACTTATTCAGGCGGTATCGCTGGAAATGGGGGCAACCCCAGCCAGAAATTAGTGAGAACCTTTCTGCTGAGTTTGAGAGCCAGGCTCTTATTTTAGTATTTTAATATTTTAATATTTTAAATAAAGCCTTTAGGTTGCTAGCTATAGGCTTTCAGTTTTGACAGTCTGAGCCTGGCTGGGTGCATTTAAAGCATCCTTCTCTGCAGATATTAACAGACATATTCATATCCACATATTCATATTCACTGCACACAGAACCAGAGATGTCGATACAGCCCAAGCCCATTTACCACCTTGTCGTCTGATCCAGGCCAGTCATCTTTGCACTCTCTAAAGTCAATGGAGGGAGAAAGAGAGGTATTTCCAAAGGATAATTCATCCCATCCCAAGATAAATAGCGTTAGCAGCGGGAGGAGAGGTTAAACTATTTGAAGATGCCTCCATGGTCTACCAAGAAGCACAGACAACTGACTTAGACTAAACACCTATCTGCCAAATAAAAAAGGGATGGATCCCACCATCATGGTCTAAACCGGTAATACAACACAGATGTGTAGAGCAGTAAGTCAACAGACGGTGAATTTATCATACTACAGTGTAGTTTCTTATAATATAAATACAGGCTGATTAAATAGTTGATTTGCTCAACAGACCGCCTCAGCTTCATTACAAGAACTAGTCTGGAGCCACTACAATTTGTCACAGGGCCCTGTGTATATTCTTAGAAAATATGATGATCTGGAAATAAAAGATTATGTGCAAGCAACAATTTTTGGTCAATTAATCTAAGGTTCTCTGTACTGAAAAAGAATCCTAGCGTCCATTTTTTCCACACTATGTGCAGAAATTGTGTTT
Source organism: Balaeniceps rex (assembly GCA_013401315.1). Lineage (NCBI taxonomy): Eukaryota > Metazoa > Chordata > Aves > Pelecaniformes > Balaenicipitidae > Balaeniceps > Balaeniceps rex. The sequence continues at coordinate 102,447 of VYZW01002563.1, read as the reverse complement.
AATGCCAAATTACATTTAAATGAACAAAACCACTACAAGACTACAATACATTAGGACTACTAAAGATAGTCTCTCCCATCTATTCCCCTGTGCCTCAGAAGCAATGGTTTTATTTTGAACTAGTAAAGCAGATTTTGCTTCAAGCCTCTTCGGGTCAGGGAGCTACCAAAATGCTCCAAGAAAACTATTTCTGGTACTGTGGAGATTCTGAAAATAAAGAAGAGGGTGAAAATTAAAAAAAAAAAAAAAAAGGGGGCCCATGTGAATCACTCTACCCGGCGGGAGCAATTCCCTACAGCTTGAGTATGGGCAGCCCACAGCCGGCATCTTCCAGGGCAGGACATGAATCAGATCCAGACTCATGACTTGTTGCATCTCCCTCATTGCCTGAGGAAGAGTCACGGCAGATCCCACTGTTTCTCAGTCCTGCAGTGCACATCCATCCTGCGGCCCCAGCTGCCCCACAGCTTGGAGCAGTCATGGCGACCCCAAGACCTCTCCCCCCACTGTGATGCACACAGCAAGCACACATCTGTGATGCCACCTCCCCCACACAGATGGCCCCTTGGTGCATTGGGCCAAGACTGCTGGAAAGCAAATTCCTGGCATGGATGATCCCAGGGGACCCCAGCATGACCTCATGCAGCTGCAGGGAGAGCTTTTGGATAGGTAGCAGGTTGCTTGGAGGCAAGCACCACAGGAGATGTCCTTCAAGAGAAGGAGTGCCTTCAGTGGAAGATCCTCTGTGAACACAATGCCTGGCCACTTGTGGGCAACTCTTGTTTTCAGCAAAGCCCAGCTCTGCCCCAGCCTTTGTTGAGCCCCTCTGGGCAAGCACTGCAGAGCGAGGTCCCCCATAAATGCACCTTCCCCAGGTCCAGCCTGCTTCTGGGAAAGGCTCTGAAGATGTGCATGCTCATATGGCATCCACAGAGGATCTTTTCTGATATATGCTGTCTGCCCAGGGACTTTTCCACTCAAGGAATTTTTTCCAGCTGTGTCGAAAACCAGTAAGAGCAGGCATTTGTCCAGCATTTTCAAAAGAAGTTGTGCCTGCGTTCGTAGCTGGCATTGCTTCATAAAAGAAACATCATGTTGAAAATAATGTAAAAATTCTTTGGTCTATTAATCATTTAGTTTACATAACTTTGCTGCTTTTAAAGGTTATATGCAATGCCAGAGCTCAGAAAAGTGACTCGTGGGGAAATGCAAATTGGTAAGTTAGGTAACTGCTGATTACATCTCCTGAGTGATGCCTTTCCACTGAACCAGTGGCCTACTGCTCTTGCTTTGCATCTGCTCATGCAATAGTCTATCCATTCAAATTTGGCCATTCTTTCATCCCTCTCTGTCCCCCCTATGGAGCTTTTCTTCATAATAACCCAAAGGGGAAGAGCCTAGAGGACTGTCATGGTGGTAAGAATGAAGATGTGTTGGAGATTTCGAAGATAACATTTGAAAATCAGGGGACATCTGGGCTACATAACATGACTGTCAAGACTATTGCCCTCCAAAAGCCATTCTAGTCCTGGGGGCAGCTCCCACTGCTACTTCTGTTCCGCCTGTCTCTCCGCTAGCGCTGGTGTCCCACGCCTGACAGACCTGGGACTCAGAGGAAAACTCCATTGGGAAGTACTCTGTGGACTTTGTTGCTGTGTGATGGCTGGTTTGGGGAAGCAATTTTCTTCTGGCCAGAGGGTGTCTTGAAGGGTCAGATTTGATCGTCCTCTAGCCACAGGCATTACCAAAGCAGCAAAAGGACCTGGGTTTTGGCATTTTCGTGTGTGTGTGTGTGTGTTTGTTTTCAACTTGACTTGCAAGTTTCTATGTGGCAGGAGGGCTACTGAGCGCTGCTTTAATGGGTGGAATTTGGATGGTGGGAGGGGGAGAAATGCAAACAGAAGGATGATGAAGAGCCAGAGTCTCCTGTTAAAAGCATAAAAAGGACATAAATGGCTGGTCTGAGTATTACTCTCAGTTCCTCCCTGATCTTTATCTGTCTTATGCACATTTAAACAAATGTCCACTCTTTCAATTACCTCCTGCTACCAAGAATTTTATAAATTAGAGACAGAAAATATCTTGAGCAGCTCAGTGTCATCCCAGTAATACTCCTTTGGATGCTAGTTCTTAATAGTTCCACCACAGCAGTTTTAAATGACACCAATACCTTTCTCCTTCTGAAACTGTCCCATACATTGCATGTCAGATGTCAGGAGGAATTGTTAACCTCCATCACGCATCTCAGCACATCCACTTTGCAATCTTGCAAACAGTCCAGTCCATACTTACACATCGTTTAGCCAAGCTAACAGCAAAGTATACAAATTATAATGAATTATTGTAATTGTCTCTCTCATGGCTTCACTCCCCTTTTGACTTCTGCTGGAATAAATCTGGAGAAATTTTGCGTGACTCGGGAGAAATAAACCGGTGGATGAAAGAGGAGAGTCAGGCAGTGTCTGTCCCTGCAGCTCCCTTATCATTTTTACTTCCTTTTCCTCCATGTATTTTGCTTTTCTTCACACCCCTATTGGCAACAGCCAGCGTGCAGGGCCAGGCACAGGGCTGCAGAAGTTTAGACACACCACAGCAGAGGAACGCTTGAGGTGTGACTGTTCAACCTCGCGCTACCTGCTGACACCCGCCACTTTCTGCAGGGAATATGGGAAAAGGGAAATGACTCCTGTTCTGGTCAGCTGGTTTCACAAGACAGACACTCCCTTGGCTCTCACATCCCCACACAACACGAGTGTGCTCCCGAACCGTCTCCCCTGCGCCGTGTGCCCAGGAGGAAGGCGAGCAAGGACTGACACCACAGAGCTGGTTTCTCCACCAGCAGCGTCCCCTGAGAAAGGCTATGAGTGTCCCTGGGCCTCCCTTTTACTGATACCAAGAGGTCATTGAAATGGTTAAAAAACATATCTTGAGAGGGAAGAAGCATGTCCTTCTCCACTTCGCTTACAGAGGCAGAGCCCAATGACACCTTCAGCACATGAAGCAAAGCCACCTTTCCTCAAGGCTGTCCTCCTTGGCTTGCTGCGCCATTCCCGGGAAGAGAGACCCCAGAAAACGACAGCACTGGATGAGTCCAGCTCAAGGCTGCAGAGGAAACCTTTCTCTCCAGCCTACTCGCCCTCCTGTCTCATTGACCCTTCCCAAACCCCGAAGTGTGGTCCGTGTATTTCCCTTTTCAGAGGGATCGCATTTTTATTAATTTTACAGTAAATCACTTCCCCATTTCCTTTGTTTACGCTAGGTGGATTCGGTGGTTTCCACCTCCGTGTGACACAGCACTTGGCACATGAGCACCCATACCATCACTTCATCATATGCATTGCTGACTCTCCAGCTCTAGGAAAAGAAGGTAAAAGGGCTGGCTCCACGCTGTCATTTCCCTTCACCTTCCTGCACCAGTTCAAATGGAAACTGCAGCCTTGCACCCCTCGGTCCCTCCCTCCTTCAAGCAGGACAGTCCCAAATGCTAGCGCAGCACAGCTCAGATGTGTGCCTGCCAGACAAGCACCGCATCTTACCAAGTGCAGCTGCTCCGTGTCTTGTCTGCTTCTAATGCCATGAATCTTGTGCTTCGTCTGGGAGACCACTGCAGCTTGGAAAGGAGGAGTAGCTGGTAGAGTCCCCCACTTCCCTCAAAAAAAGTGGGGGTGAATATCTGAACCCAAGGATGATGGGTGTACCTGCAGCGCGCTTGCTGTGAGTAAGCTTGGGGTCAAGAGTCTGGTCTTCTAGGTCTCTGAGACCCTAAAGCAAGCAGCCTGAATCTTGCCCTTGAGCAACCACAGCCTCAGACTCCTCTCCCCTTCGCAGAGCACAATGGCTACAGGATGCTCAGGCGCGATAGTGACGGAGGATGAACCCAAACTATGAACGGGTGAAATGCGCACCAGGGCTCACATCCTCACTTTCCCCAGGGCTGGAAAGGGAGGGAGGGAGGAACTTTGACTTCAGTGCTGTAAAGCAAAGCCATCAGAGCTCAGCCGCAGATATTAGTCCAGGCCTTCCCCTGGGGCCCAGAGCAGGCAGGGAGCAGGCAGTGATCTTGCCCATGTCCCCAGGCAGAGGAACAGGTGCTGTCCCCTCCTCAGGGCAAATCACAAAATTACCATCTAGTCCTTTATCCTCCAGCAAAGTCTCTTTCTCTTTTCTCACATCTCTCACACTCTCAAGTATTGCTCCAAAATAATAGCAGTAAGTATAAATGCAGAGGATACTTTCTGCCACCCTCAGAGACAAGGAAAGACACTGCACTGTCAGCCCAGGCAAAGGCAGCATCCTCTCCCTGCCCTCCCTCTCCTCTGCCCACTCACCCTCCTCCCAGGGCTTTGGGCCCTTTGCTGAGAGCAAATAGCTGGCCTGCACTTTTTTAATTTCTTGGCTTTCTATGGCTTGGGTCCCAACCTTAATGTTGTTTCAATGCCATTTTTCTTGTGTGCTGAACAGCAGGCCTGGAAAGCTCCGCCTCGCTGCGGGCAGCACGTGCAGCGAGGATCCTGCCGTGCCCATGCCAGGCACTTTTCTTCCTAAGGACCTGGTCAGCGCCAATCCCGGAGGGCACCCATTGCAGCAGGTTAAGTGTCTCCATGGAGATCTCCACAGCTCCCTCTCCGCAGTCCCTCCCTCCTCCTATAGTTTTCTGTTTATTGCAAACAGCATCCTCATCTTGGCTGGAGCTGGTAGCTCTCCGCTTCGCCCTGGTCACCTGCCCACCCAAGTTGCCTCTCAGCCTGCTGTTGCCTGGGAAAACAGCAATACCACCCTTTGAAAATAACCCGCACGTGACAGAGGGCTCTTCTTATTCCTGGGTTGCTTTTTTTTTTCCCACCCCCCTATTATCAGATTTGCCTGGATCTCTCATGGCAGCTGCAGCATCACCCTGCCAATGAGGACTGTGTGTTTGCACATGAGGGGAGTGTTCGTGGAGAGCTTGTAGGAGGAAGGCTTGGGGGCTGCAACCTCTAAACCCTGCTCCTTCCTCCAGCCACATTGCCCCATCACAGGAAGGGCACTGGTGTGCCCAAGGCTGGGCTATTGGGTAGCTGTACAGACCTTCCTCTCACCCACATCCACACCATGCCTCAATCCCACCTGAGCAATCAGGAAGGGGCCAGAAATTTCCCCAAGTCCCCAGGATTCATCTGCTTCTTATAAGCAGATAAGCTCCATATAGTCCAAAGGTCCCATCTCCCATCCAGTATCTTCCATCCACCTTCCAATGCCCACCAGAGACAAGGGAGCTCCATGGGGAACGGCATTTCTGTCATGCTCCCCCAGTGGCAGTACAACCCTACCTTGCCTTAGTGCGGTTATGAAAAGCACCCATGGCTGGGAAACAGCATCCTCTCCCGCAGGATTTTTTTAAAGAGATTTGGGGGAAAAGGTAGAGGAGTAAATGCACCCATGTTCCTTCCTAATTCATCACCCTCCTCTTTAATGCAGACAGCTGGCACGTCCCCAGCGTATCGCTACAGTTCCTCTGCTCCTGACACTATTTTGAGGCCGTATCTTCACACCAACGAACCGTTCCAAAACAATTTCTCCAATGTATTTGGCACAAACAGACTTTTCTCTGACATGCCTGTGCAACAGCACCTACTGCTCATTGCCAGGGTATTTTTTGTACTCAACCCCGAGGAAACCTGCCTCTCCCTTTCTGCAGGAATGCCTCTGATGAGCTCAGCTCCCTGCCCCCCTCTCCAACCAGGAGAGCAGTGCTGGGGTTTGCTGCATGAGGCTATGGGGGGCCATGCTGGGAAGAGTATGTGCACCTAATGCTCAAGTTGCAGCTGGTCTTCAGGTGGCCTTGAATCCATCGCTTCATCACTTGGTGCTTCGGTTTCCCTCACTGGAGCATGGAAATTACACTGGTCTCCTTTCAGAAGTATTTTGATGCCTTTAGCTAAACACAAGCTAGATGAGCCTCTGTGAATGGATGAGAACTTGCATCTGTAGTTTCCTATAACAGGCAAGACAGCACATCCTTGGAGCTTGCCACTGCCATAGCAGAAAGTAAAAATCTTTCTAAAATTGCTGTGGGACAGAGTTTTGTCACCCAACTCCTCTTAGAATAGCCCAAACCAGTAATGGCAAGCATGACTTACCATCCTTCCAGGTTCACCCTGCTTTGCATCATCCTGCCAGCTCCCAGAGGGACCTTTGCTACTTCTGACCCACAGGCATGTTTATCTGACCTGCACACGGGCCACGGAAGCGCAGATTCACAAAACACAGCTGCAGGGAGACCTGTGCAAACTCCTGTCCAGCAGCTGGCAGGAGAGGGACCCCTCCCAGACCCCTCCCAGCGCCTGGCACACACCACATGTCACGTAGATGCTGAGTGCCACAGGTGCGTAGGAAGTACTGCATAAAACATGACAATGACAAAATAAAATCTGTGTGTCAGGGATGAAGCCACCCTGGTTGCTTCTGAACTGTGATTTGCACAGAAATAGATGCTGACAGACAGAAATTGAGATGGAGGAAGGAGGTCCTGGTGGCAAACAAAGTTCTTCCTATAAAAAAATTTCAGAAGGACTGGAAGAGCCTATCCACCTTCAACAGGCTGCCTCCAGCTAAGTTAAACAGAAACACTCCTGCTTATTTAATCTCTTTTGTGACTAAAAGATTCAGTGATAAGTTTATGTGCTTCAAAGCTGCAGAGGCCCAAGTGCTGCATGTCCCGCCGGGGTGGTGGGTGCAGATCACAGTATCGCAGATCACAGTATCCCAGATCACCGTAACAGGCAGATGATCAGAGTCTCTCACACCACTGACAAACCTGGGGGTAGCTCTCCCCTCCTGCAGCTTGAGCAGACTTTGAGTACATATAAACAGCTCAGGCACTCACGCAGTGACTCCACTCCCTTTGCCAGACCCATTGCCTGTCAGCTCCTCCATAACATCCACCTTACAAGAGAGCTACAGATGCTCCCATTCAATGCAAAAAGGGCAACCAAGACGACACAGCACCAGCAACAAGTCATGTGGGGAAGCTCCTCCAGATCTTTGGGGGAAATCCAATACTGTTTTTGGAAGAGTGATATATGAAGGTCTCTCTTCCATCCTACATTCTTGCTCCTACAATAGTCTCACCATTGAGGTTAAGAAGCATTTCCAAGGAGGAGAGAAAAAATTGAGCTCTTTCAATTCCTTTCACCTTCAAGTTAAAAAAGTTTCCCTACTTTTCCTGTTCAAGGCAGATTTTTCCTGGCCTTTAACCAAGTCTTTTCGCCTGATCTGTACTCAGTTCTATGACACACAGTCAACATGTTCAGAGCAAGCCGCACTTTACTGTTAACCAATGGAAGCTTTTAAAGGAGAGTGCTTGGGTGTCAACAGCAAAGAAAGCAAGACCCAGAGTTTCATCGTGTCAGAAACTGACTTTCTTTGACATTAGCTGTCCAAACACCTTTGTTGGTCTGGGCAGTCTGTCCAAGTCCATAATGACAGTGCTCCAAGTGCAATCCTAGGGCAGCTCATACAGCATAAGCTCTGCTCAGCAGACACTCATACGGACCTCAGTGAGTCTGAATGATGCAATCCTCCACGTTCTGCGTGGTACTCAGGACAGTCAGAGGCTTTTCTGCACTGGTGCACTGTGGCTTTTCCCATAACCTCACTTCAGGAGAGCAGCACTCAATGGAGGTGGTGGGAAGCAGGAGAGCTAATGCTGACAAGTACAAGCATTGATGGCTGGGCAAGCCAGGTCCTTCACTTGTTTAAAGCAGGCCCGTAATCCGGTGCCTGACGGGATGAGTGTCTCTCCTGGCTAGTGTTAATGGAGGGCAAATCATTCTGCCTAATGCACCAGCCTGGTTGATCACACAGGCTCCAAACTGCACTGTTTCATGGAGCAATCCCATCTGTTGTACATGGAGAATTATCACCTTTGGGCAGAGAAGAAAGCTAAAAGAATGGACATACAAGTGAAGCACAGGTACCAAAAATGGTGAAAATTTATGAGATCATCTTGTCCTTCCCTCACGCTTAGTCCACACAGGATTGTTCCCTGCCGAACTCCAGAACAATGCCACTTAACCTAGATGCAATCATGCTGCAGGAACTGCCAAACACAATGCAATGAAGAGCAGAGAATGAGCTCATATGAGTTAATGCGATTCCTGCCATAAAACAATCCAGGGCTCTGGTCTCCGTCCTGCAACCTTCTCCCAAGCCAACCCTTCGGTACATATGTGCTAACACTCAAACAAAAGCTGGAGCCGCTGGTGGGCCGCGGAAAAAACCTGGAGCTGGGAAAATGCAGCACAACAGCGTCAACAAATGTTATTGCTACTAAAACCATTGCTTTGTTTAGGTGGAATCCATAAATCTTGTTATTCACAGACATTTGGGGAGCAAAGCTTTATTTCCAAGAATGCTCATGGAAAGGAAATCCATTGTGTAGGCCAACATGAATAGACCCTCGCATGTGCAGTTTGTATGGGAAGCATCCAGGTGGCTAGTGAGAAAATAGCTTCTTATCAAATAAAGTAATGCATTACAACCAGCTACCGATGATTCCCAAGGAGTGAGAAGGCATCCCCATCTGTGAGGCATACATCACCCGAGCAGGAGTCTGGAACAATGCTGCACAGCAACCACACTGCAGGAACGGCCAGCTGCAATGCAGCAAGCACTCTCCATGGCCCACAAAATCCACCATCAACCAAAGCGTTCACACTCACTACTTGCAAGACATGTCTAGAGCAACAAAAGCACGTTCAGAGGGTGAAAAGGAGCATCCCAAATATTCCTTGGACTAGTATCTTACAGTTGCCTTGTAAATAATAGACCTTAAAACAAAGGGTTAAAATGTCAGCTTAGCATCCACCAAAACACTTTCCTGGAACTGGCCCAGGTAGCAAAACCATCTCCTCCTCCTTCTTAAAATCATGTAGCTGATAAAAATCAGAAAGACTTGCATCACTATTCTGTACGCATAGTTAGGTTTAATTTGCAGAGCAATGAGTTCTTAGTTAGCAAGTGCACACACACACACACACACAGAGCTTGTTCATTTGTGTGACTGATACCCAGAAACATAATTCCTCAGCCAGAGTTTGCACAGCAAATATGAAAATGCATTTTGATAATTTTGATACTGCAATGCAACAGCATGCACAAAAATATGTCCACCAAGTGCAACATATTGTAAACAGGAGCATAAGTAAAATAAACAAACACATGTCATTTCATCTGGGTCAGAAGTTGACTCAACATGACATTTCCTTTTGTAGTGAAGAACATTGGAGAAAAGAGAGCCTATTTATACATACTGGAATATATTTGGGTAGGTTTTTTCCTAGCTCTCTTGGCTATTTTTGCAGTTAGCAAAGAGTTTAGAGGCTTTTCCCCCTTTCAAGGTCAAGATTTTCTTTCTACTTGATCTCACAGGATCATAAGTCAGAGCCCTGCATCCTTAAAAATGACATTGCTGTACAGCTGCAATCAATGACCACAGCCATGTGATTTTGCCACAAAATCAAATAGGAGACTAGGCTGAAAACAGTAACTCTGAGTTCAGTAGTACCAGCTTTTTAAAAGCGTGAGACAACCTCCATTTCTCCCATGTTTGCTTTCTCCTCCTGAATGATGTTTTGCAGCTGTGTCTCTTCCAGCAGTGAGGCAGCCCGGGCTCCCTAGGGAGCCCATTTACACTGTTGCTCTTGAATGGCTAAAGTGGGAACACGCGTCCTGTGTCTCTAGACACACACGCTCGCACACACAGCTCTGTGAAGCCCTGAGGGTGCTTTTCATGGAAGAGAAAATCTTGGCTAAAGCTTCTCTTGCTCTGCCTGCCTCATACAGAGAGAACGCAGTGCTCATCTCGGACGTGTCCCTCGTGCTCCCTGAGCTGGACATGGTGCTGTGGTCAGGACTGAATGCTCACATGGGGATCGCTGTGCTGGATGCTACCTACACCAGAGCAGAAGGGGAACAGTGGTAGCCGCTCACCTCCTTGTGCAGGTTTCCATCTGGAGCACTCAAAGTGCCATGCACAGGTAATAAGAATCACAGGGAGGTATAGGGAGGGAAAGAGATTGACCTAGTCATCCAGCAAGCCAGATGGCTGCAGGGAACATGTTTTGAGCACCAGGTCAAGCTAGAAGTGTCACAGCATCCTACACAAAGTCACTCATTTACCATGAGCAGCTAAGTATGGCAAGCACAAATAACATGTGAAATCCTATTGAGAAAGCTGAGCCTTGATCCAGGCTAGGCACCCCTCCACAGCCCTTTGGGAAGGTGACCATGCAAAGCCAAGGCTCACTGTACAATATCATATATGTCTGTGTTGAGGGAGTTGGAGGAATCAAGAAGTAGGCTTTTCTTTTAACAAGGAGATGAGGGAACACTGGCCGAGGCAAGCAACTCCCCAGAGCTCCCTGTCCACGCAGAGTGACACTGCAGCACTGAGCAAATGAGATTATAGTCATCAACAGCTCATCAGTCCTGGGAGAAGGGCAAGAGTAATCACCTTTGCTTAACAAACAAGGGACCTGAGACAGGTCAAGTGCAACTACAGCAGTGCTGGGAGCAGCGTAGCAAGTCTCTTCCCTGGGTCTGCAGGGTTCACACTAGGCTGGGTCAACAGCGTGGTCCATCAGCCTTGGCCCTCTGGGCAAAGCCATCCCTCTGAGCCAGTCAGCTACAGACACCTAGCAGAGAAGGAGCTGGGAACAAGAAATGCACTTCAAAGCCCTTGGCTGTGCATTACCAACTCAGCCATCATCCACACGACTCCCCGCATCACCCCGGTGCTTCCTCTTGTGCCCCTGGCAAGGGGCTCCTCGGGCTCACAGCTCACTGCGGCTGCAAGGTTGGCAGGAAAGGCTGACCTAACCCTGCACCAAGCGGGCCCTTAGACCTATTGTCTTGAAATCAGGGTAATGATGGATGCCTAGGATGTTTCATCATTTCCCAGCACTGTTACAAGGCCCACATTTAAACCTCATCAAAAACTTTTTGGTTTCCTTTCTGACTTTTATGTGCCTGGAGTGCTGGCCATACCTCCCCCAACCTTTGTTCTCCTGTTATTAAATGAGTGGTCCATTTTTCTGAGGATGAGTAGTGCTGTAGAGCAAACCCATTAATTAACCACTTGCATTAAGCGCCGAGCCCCCAGTGAGGTGTTTGCCGCTTGGGATGCATCCTCTGCATCCTCTCTGTCCCTCTCCCCCACCCACCCAGGCTCCATCGCTCCCTTCTCAGCTTTTTCCCACACTTGCCACAGGGTCAAACAAATGAAAGGCTGGATGAGTCAGCAGTAGAAAACAGGGCAATGAGCTTCCGAATGCATTTGACAGAGAGATTAAGACAAGAAGGTTAAGAGGCTGAGAGGTTAAGAGGCTGAGGGCCCTGGGCTGAGCTTAAATAGAGCCCCTGGGCATGGGGAGGTCCCAGGTGAGGCTGCTCAGGGCCATCACAGTTCCATGGTGCCCTTGGGGCCTGGCACGGCCACTGGCTGGATCCTCCTTTGGACAGGAGCAGTGTGTCCTCCTTGTGCAAGGGCAGCACACGTCTGCACACACAGACAGGCACGGCGTGATTTTGACATTTGCCCCTCTTCATTTTCCATAATTTCCTTCTGTTAGTATTTTTCCCTGCATTTGTGCAGAAATTAAAACCCTGGGTTTCCAGTCTTGACCAGGACTTTTCCATCATTGCTTCAGTAAGAGCTTATAAAAGTAGTAGTAACCATACCACCACCATTTGGAAAAGAGATTGTGCGCAACAACTTGCATGTTTTGGTGGCTAACTTAATAAGGCGGCAGTTACAGCCCTCCGTTGGGTCTGGTCCAGCTGTTTGTCCAAGAGCTCTCTAGGTGCAGCTGTTCTCACCACTAGACCCAGATCCTTTTAGTTACTACTGAAATCGTTCCATAATCTGGCTTACACATTTTGGTTTTCTTCCTTGAAAGCACCTGCTCATGATGCACGGCCGGTTTTGTTATTAGATAGTCAGGAAAGGCAAAAGCTGAATTCTGCTTTCAGGCAAGCTCTCATGTTGGAAGCCCCTCTCTTGCAAGCTCTGCACACAAATTAATCTATGTCTGCTCCCCAAACTTGCCTTCTACCTACAGGACACTTGAAATGGCAGTATGAATTAACCTGCCTCACGCATGTAGGCTGACTTAAGAAAACACAGATCGCTCCAGCAGTGAGTACAATGTAAATATCTATAGGAGCTTTGGCAAATAACTTGGATAAACTAGAGAGGGAGAGAATGCGCTTCTCTCCAGAAAATGAGATTTTTCTCATCTTCCCTGTGCTTTTGATCCTTAGTGCGAGTTCAAGTTATTATTTGCACAGGTTGTTAAAAATGAGTGAAGGAGGTAAAAACTGGTGACACCAGCAGGGACAGCAGCAGTGCAATTTGGGAAGAATAATGCTGTTACTCAGCTGAAAACGACCCATGTGCATGCAATCCTAATGCCATCATCAGCATGCGGGAGCAGCAGGGCCTCCCCTTTGGAGCGGGAGGAAACGAGCCGCGGCCGCCAGAGGAGGTAGCTCGCTGGGGTCAGGCGGCACGTGCAAGCCTGTAACGCCGGAGGCCCCAGCGCCAAGAAAAATATCTTGGCCGCACTTCCTCCGTGCCGTCGGTGGGCAGGACAGCCCCAGTGGTTTCCTCTGGACCAGTGGGTAAGTGGACAAACGGGGACGCCTGTTGTGCTTGGAGCCGGCCGCCTGCCCACCTACACCCTCCTGACAGCGTGGAGCTCTGCAGCTGTATGCCAAGCAGCGGCCGTCGCACTCGCCGCCGGCACGTGGGCTTACCTGGGGCTGGCAGAGCCCCGTGCAGGGTCTGGGCTGCCCTCAGCCCTCGTGGCCAGCCTGGCTGTGGCCCCGGAGGCTGGGAGAGGTAGCGGATTCATGGCTGGGAGGGATGTCCCCGCAGGTCTGCCCCACGTGCCGGCAGGCTCCTCTGGTACCCACTCACCAGTGGTGCACAACACAGCTTCTGGGCTTTATACCCAGAATACACAATTATGACTTTTTTTCCCCCTCCTATCCCTTTCATAATTCCGGCCTTTCTCCTTTAAAGCCCAGCAACCTGATTTCCCCTTGCCTTGCTCATATCCACGTAGGTGCAAAATACCACCAGCCTGAGGGCACCAAGAGTGTTGCTGCCTTTGCAGAGAACTGAATAGCAACCTCAGCTGCGAAGGAGAAGGGGACAAGGTACCAGGGTCTTCATTCCCAAAAATGAGCCTGGTCAGCTGTACCTCAGCTGCCCTTTTTCAGGCCTGTACCTCACTCACAGAGCCCATTTCTTTCTTATTCTTTTCAAAAAAAGAACTAAGATCACCTCAAACAATCCTCCTCATATTGGGGCTGGATGGACCTAGCTTCTTAAAGCTAATTGCAACCTGTTTAGAATAAACAAATCTCTTCAAAACCACCAAATAAAGTCGGCACCCCTCGCAAATGTGGCTGTCGTCCAGCGGACATCGATGTGCTGTGAAGAAAACTCTATCACGTGCCACGGTTTCACAAAAGCATGAGAAAACACTCGCAACCTTCTCTTAGATAAGAAGCCACAAACAAATCAGAAACAACAAGCAAAAACTCAATTCAAGGTTTACTCCAGGATGGACGTCTTGCTACGATAAATTAAGGTGTTTTTCATTATTAAAAATAAACAAAGCAATGAAAGTGAACCATGTCACCATTCATATGCTTAAAAAACATCTTTAATCTGCTTGGGAAAATCTTTTTTTCCCCCTAACAGGAAAAAATATTAGTTGTCCAGATAACAAGCAAAACAAAATCAACCAAGAGACTTCCTGAAATTGAAAAAACAATGTTTTGTGTAACAAGTTAAAAAAAAAAAAACAAAACATACGCAGCAAGCAGAATGATTCCTCCAGCTTCTTCAGGTCGTCAGTGGTTTCAGGAACATGAGGAAGAACTATACAAGCAGTCGAATATTTTATTTAACCTTGCAGCATTTTACAGCTGCCCTAAGCCTCTTCCTTTCTCCCTTCCCCCCCCGGAAACCATTTGTCTTTCTAGTGCCTTGTTTTTAACAGCTCAGCTCAGCCCCAAAGGGACATGTGTAAAAACAACGAAAAAACCTAATCTGGCAACTTTGGGGTTCCCAGTACCAAAATAGCAAGCCTCATGCAAATCAGGATTGAGGTTGGTTTGCAAGAGGGAGCCATACCTCCTCCTCTTGCAGAAGGGAGGAATGGAAGGAGGCAGAGCCATGATGATGGGCAACCCAGTCACTCACCTGTTCTGCGACTGGGAGATGCAGGTGATGCTGGGCCACGCTAGTGGGGAGGCTCAAGGACCCCATTCATCCTGTGGTAAACCAGCCCCTGGAGATGCACAGGGAAGTTTGCACAATGTCTGCTCAAACTCTGCCTGGATCTCCGCCAGGGCTGGGAAACTTTCATTCTCATGAGTTCACGAATTCCACCTACAGGGGCCTGATTAAAACAATACGGGAGGCGGCGTGGCGTTCCCCCCCCGCGTCCCTCTCTCGGCCACTGTGCTGTGAAACCACAGGAAATCATTAGCCGTGCCTGCTAAGAATTTCTGGATCCCAACAAATTATTCACATTTGATGTATTAGGAGCATTTTTTTGTTGTTTAAAGTTATTTGTGGTTTCCACAGGTTCGTTTGTGATGCTGATCTATGCAGTCTCTAATGTTTCGTCACGTAGGTTAAGCATAGCAACGTAGGGTTCAAAGGCCTTCCGTGTTACAGTTACCCCAGTTTCAAGTAACGCGCTTGGGTGCCATCAGGCAATTAAGTAATGAAATTATATCTGCTCACTAATAAATACACAGAGAAGCAGGTCCAACCCTAACACATTTATGAGCCGGTTTCGAATGTGGTCTCTGAGATACTGAAAGACACTTTCTGTGAATATTTATGGCAGGAGAAGTCAGTCCATTGAATGTTTGCAAAGAGTAATCCCTAGACAGGTGTAGTACTAGCCAAAGCAAATTGATTTAGAAATGTCAACATATATTCATGGATTATTTGCCCAGCTCAAGCACTTGTAGTGAATGTCAATAGATCTAGGGATAGGGTTCGACTTGCCAGTAAGGAAACCTCTAGCCTTGCCGCAAACACATGTATCACAACGGGAAAGAAATGCAAGCCTGCTGACTGAAGGGAACCCCCCAAAGCAGGTGATGGGAGGGAAAAGGACAGTCAAATCCACATCCACATTTTTGGGGCCATTCCGCCAGGGGAAGGTTGGCAATCTGTGGTGCTTTCAGCATATCTGATCTTCCTTGCCAGCACAAGGTCCCTTTGTTCAGCGGGGTGGTTCCTGGCAGCCCAGAGCCGGCCTCCAAGGCAGCCACCAGCCGCCAGGTGAAAGGGGCACGTTTCCCATCTGGACACGCAGCACGTGGCCATTTGGGAACGTTCCTAATGCTCACCTGCACCCTTCGGCAAGGTGACGCTCCCACACCTTTCCTCCTCCACCAGACACAGCACTTGCCAGTGTTCCACCAGTGGACTAATCCATCACGCCAGGCTGCTGGCCGGGAGCAAGAAACTCTTTAATGAATAAATCAAGCAATATACAGCATGTCTGTGCTGTATACAGCGCTAATGCTACGCTCCAGGGGCCTCCACACATGCAAACCAGAGGATTTTCCCTTACCACCTTTTACCAGAAAACTGTCTTTGGGACAGAAAAGCAGCCCAGGGTTTGATTTCAGAAGCTGCCTGGCACAGAGCTCCCTCCCAAGGCAGGGCATGGGCAGCGATGTGCAGCCCAGGGCAGCTCTGGGCTGGCTGTGAACCGCTCCATCCCCTCTCTAACCTCCCCCTCCCTAAGCAGCCTGCCCAGGGCACGGAGCAGCCCCAAACTGAGAACTCGTGTGCAGAAAAGGGCCATGCAGTCTCTGCTGGCAGCAAAGCAGCAAGCTACAGGGAGCTCCCTTCTTAACTGTGGAGACTCAGCCATGTCCCCTCCTAGCTGCTGGAAGTCTTTGCCTGAAGGAATAAGTGATTTAAGGAGTCACTATTAGTAACAATCGATAGAATTTCTTTTTTTATTTGATGGCTTTTGTAGACATGGGACACATGCCCTGCCCTTGGGCACCACTCACAGAGCACTAAGCTGCCCCGGGCCCACCCACCCCCCCAGGGCACGGGCAGGGCATGGCCATGCTTACGCTGTCCCTGTGGGGAGTGGGCTGGCGGCTGCTCACCACATAAACCTGAACACCCAGCAGATGCTTCCCTTTTTGTCCACCTGAGTTTTGTTACAGGATAAGAAACATGCCAGAGGCCACAAACCTCTGTATTGGCCGCAGTCCCTCCCGCGGTGCCGCTCTCGGTGTAAGCCAGCCTGGTGCCGATTGCAGCTCTTCCCCGGCCCCATGGCTCGGCTCGGCCACAGGAAGGCTGATTTTTCATCTGACTGACACCCTGTTTACACCAGCGAACCTGCTGTGATTGCAGCTGGCTTTCTGCTTGACTCCGCCAGACCTGCCTCGCACCATACCCAACCCTTCGCTGCAGACACTGTGGGAAGCGTTGCCCTCCCTCCCCTGGCCGCAGCCTCCATCTGCCTACAGGGACGGGCCAAAACAGGGCCGTGAAGCACCTGGATGGCAAGGAGATAAACCACCTCTGCTGCCCACGAGCCTCCATTCACTCGACGTTCCCAGTCAAGGGCTTCATCCTGCAAAGTCACCAGGCCCATCTTGATCCAAAACGCACTCACTCAGCTGCACCATATCCTGACAGGATGTCAGCAGTAAACAGTAGGTAAATACTCATGCTTTATCATCAGTTAGTATTTGTTGTTTTTAGAGACCTGGGCTAAAATTCCCACTGAAAAAAAATGCATACGACAAAACTAGCTTCCATTTTCTGCCCACGGGAGAGCCGTGCGAAGAAAGCCATTTCCTTCATCGTTATTCCCCACACAAAAAAGTTTGATGGTGTTTGTGTCTGGTTTTTTAGATCTTTTGCATCCATCTGCTTAATTCTTGGGAAAAGATTTGATTTATTTACAAACTTGTTTTACAGATCGATACAGAGCTATCCCTGTTCCCCACAAGTGTTTGCCTTGTGCAATGTGCGCCTTCCCTGTGTGCGGTGAAATGAGTCAGAAAGCCCCGCGACCACCACCCACGGGCAGAGTGGGCACCCATCCCCGGCGTGACTATTGCTCACACAATTCGAATTCAGTTTTGGCAAATAATTGTGGGTGGTGCTTGGAAGTGACCTCTCTGCAAATAGCGCATTCCTGCAAAACCAAAGGAGTAAGCAAAGCCTTACTAAAACATAAACAGATATTTGCTGGAAATCTTTGGCAGCATTTGCTCAGCAAAGGTTATTGTTAGAAAATATAATTGATGTTAGTGTCTTGGGTTATCTCATCTGATTGTATCAGCAAAATATGGTATCACTCGGTAATTACTTTTAACATGATTTTCGCAGGAGAGCAGTCGATGCTGGAGAACAGAGTTGTCTTTTTAAACGCAGCAAAATACTGCCTAATTATGAATTAAACTCCAGGCAGAGGCAAGCTAGCAGCCTCCGTATCGAGTTTGAGCAAGCAGCACTTTCCCATTAAACTTCAGATGATTCTCATAATCATTTTGCCATGGAAGTAACACTTTTCTGAAAAAATAATGTTGTTAGCCCGTAGAACATTGAAATGATACAATAGCTGCCTGCTTGGAGCTCACTCGCCACCTGCTTTTCCTTGTTTTGTTTTCTAGCCTTTAATTACTGAGCAGAGTCAATTCCTAATGAGGCAGTTTGATTTCCTGTTTTTCATACTTCTTGAGCCGCTTAAAGAGCCCGTCCAACATAAAAGGAACCCTTTTCTAAACAGATTTTAAATTAATTATAATAACCTTGGTGGTGGTGGTTGTTGTTGCTGCTCTGCGTGTGTGCATGTGTGTGTGCGCGCATCTGAGTTTTCCATGGCTGTGTTTCTCATTTAATGTTTCCACACGAAACAACCCTTTTTTTTCCCTCCTGTTTCCCCCCCAACAATGCAAACTGGAAATTCTTGTCCAGGAAATCGTAGCCACAGAAACACTGTGTCTGGGGCTGAGGAGGAAAAGGTGGTGATGTCATGAATAATTGGGCTGTGAGAAAAGATGGAGTATGAATAAGGAGGGAAATATTCTGACGTCTGTCTCTAAAGCTGGAAGATAAACACTTGTTGTGAATGGTACACGCTGCCTTCCAAAAGGGCTGGTAGGAAGAAGAACAGTATTAAATGACTGCTCAGAAATATATGAATGATGCTAATGAGGTCTCTCAGCCTTCTCCTAGCCCCACCAAACACGTGTAACGCCTCTCAGTTCTTGTCTTGGTGCTTCCCCTGTGGATAGTGGTGGCACTGGAGAGCTGCTGCCATTCCTGGGATCTGCAGAGGTCTTAGTCCTCCTCCTGCCTCTGCTCCCTCCTCACTCTGTCCCTGCCTGCTCCCTAGGACCCTGTGGCACGGTGAGGGGCTGCTGCGGGCTGGGGCTGCGCAGGATGCACGTATGGGGGGGGCCATGAGCTCTGACCTTGCCCGAGAGGTCCCACCGGACACTGCTCCCCTCTGGCTGGCCACGGGGGTCTCATGGACAAGGTGCCTCGCTGCAAGGATGGTACGAAACACTGCCAGGCAGAGCCCCCTGGCACAGCGGCAGCCCCTGCCGTCATCCACCTGCGTTTCCCCAGCACCCCGACTCCCCTCGCTCCAGTCCCACAGTGGCATTCGCTGAGGCCACTCACAGAAGACACCAACGGACTTTGCTATCGTGACAGCTCCCCCATCATCCTGCTCCTTCTGTCCTCCAGCCCGGAGCCTTCCCAGGGGAATTTCCCACGGGATGCTTTATGTGGAGCAGAGCCCTCTGCCATGCCTCGGTAACAGGCAACAGGCACCACAGTGTTGAGAAGGTGGCGATGATGGCTGCATGTTTGCATGGCAGATGCTCAGAGGGAATCCAGTCCAGCTAGGACTGTCGTGCTGGGCCACTCGACAAGCGTACAGGAGAAGGGCACTCCCTGTTCCAGAAGGTTTGGAAGAGACAGCAACTGGCTTGCACCGGTCAGCCCCTGGACCTGCTACATTTGTGAGCACTGGAGTTTCGCTGCGTATGAAGCTCATTGAAAAAAACGCAACCTGTTGCTAGAAACTTAGAGAAAGCCAATCCATGCTATAGCTCTCAAAATTCAAGTGAGCCTCGGCCGGGGAGGGCTGCATTCCAACCCCACCCAAATCATAAAGCTGAGAAAACTTCAATGGGCTCTATCTTCTGGATTATTATTATTATTATGACAGGGTTTTCCTCTCAGGATTCAGACTCTCTCTAAATGGTGGGAAAAAGGGTTTTATACAACCTCCAGTCTCCACATGACAAAGTGACTGCCTATTCCTACAGTCATCTGAACAGAATAGACGGAATAAGCTATTGTCTGTGCTCAGAAGTCAGCAACTGCACCGGCACTTGATTGGTCCAGGATGTAGAGGAACAAAAAGGTCATTGAATAAAAGAAGAACAATACTTTTCATGAAACAAATGGGCTTTTGCTAATTTATAACATGTTTGGTTTGGGTATCATATACATCAAAATGATGTAATTAGTAAATGTCATTTTCTGGAGAGAGAGAGCTCAGCAAACCCTTAATGATGGGAATTTCCTGCCCCAGACTGGAGTCTCTGGACTACCAGGGCATCATAAAGATGCTGTATTTCACTAATAATTAGAATGGGCACGAAGCAGGACCTAGATGTTTGACAAGGGAAAAAGGAAACAGTTCACCTACTGCAAAGGTTAGTTGCGCTGGAGGATTAATGAGAGGAATACAATGGACTGAAGGCTGATTAAAAACTGTCTTGCACATTCCACACCCAGTGTTTGAAACCTGGAATCTGAATTGGTCCTACCTCCAAATATCAACATTGCTCAAACCCGTCACCATTCAGCTCTGGCCCTGGCCACTCGGCTGACGATCTTTCTGTAATGGACACAATCATAAGTTCAGCCCCCAAAGCACCTCAGTCAGAGGGATGTCCAGACTGGGACAGAAGCTTTGCAGATTGTGCAGCGCTCTGCTGTACAAGGGTGATTTTCAGTAAGAGACCTCCATACGCTCAATGCAAACGTCAACTTCGGAAGTTTTGAGGGTGTTGCTCCCCTGCACACACACAGGCAGACACGGTCACATTCACAATGCAAGGCAGGCTCACACCAGAGGTTACACTTTCCAGGTCTGAGGGAAAAACCGCTCTCATGATGCTCTTCGCTCAGAAGGGAGTCAGAAGTACTGGAGACCTCATGTAGGAGACATTTCTCAAGCAGTGTCATTCCAGGTTGTATAAGGCCATCTCTCAAGACTCCCAATACTAACAAAGCCAGACCTGCTGCAAGACATGAAGGACCTAGGAACATACAGAACCTTCTCGTTAAGGAAAACAGTAAGTATTTTGCCGTTTCTTTGCAAATTAGGTTTGAAACTAAGCTGAGGGTAGACTTGTCCCAAGCCCACCAGAAAGAGCAGCTGGCTGCAGCAGGGAAAGCCAAAAGCTCTAAAACCCCTCTTCAGATATGCGTCTGCCCTCTTCAAATAAGCATATCAGCTACACCTGGGAGACACCCGAAGAACCTTTTGCATCTCTTCCTCCACGTCCTGAAGCCAGTGCTGAGCTGAATGTTGTTATAATGACAGACAAAAATTGTTTCTGCTTGCATTATAAGGGATGAAGAGACATAGCTAATACCTAGGGGTCTACCAGACTCAAAGAGTCTGCCAAAAAGGCAGATGCCCTGACCTAGTTGCTCAGACTTGGGAGATGACAGACATCCACTGATCTGTTTTCATTTCATATGTTGTTGACCCTTTCCCTCCAGAATTTTTGCATCAGCTCTATCCTTTTGGACCCAAAGCACCTGCTGTAGCACTAAGATCCTCAGGATGCCTCGAGCAGTGTGGCATGCTCTGCTTGCCCAGGGCTCACCAGAGCTCAGCCGCTCTCAAAGCGACTTCGACAGGGCAGGGCACTGAAGCTAGTTGCCACCTAGAAAATCTTTTCTCATGTGAAAAATCCAATAGGCAGGTTTACGAACAGAAATCTCCTCTGGCAACGGCTACAGCATTCTCTGAGCTGTGCGATAAATATGTTATATTAGTTAGTTTCCTTCTTCGCAGGAATTACTCAGGCACATGCGAAACAATAACGTGATTTGGAAAAACTTCCTTGATCATTTGTACTGCAACTTTGCTCTTTGTTGCAAATTAAATGTATGTGGGAACTAAACCAAAGGCCCAAAGGGCCAGCAAATACTAATCACAGAGACTCTTCTGCCAGTAATGGGCATGTTTGAGCTGGAAATGTTTAACTGTTAGGGATTTTCACCTCTCTATTAGCAAAGGAAGGACACCTCTAAATGTGACATTCTTCTCTCCAGGAAATACCCTTACATTCTCTGCTAGCTCAGAAAGGAAAACACTCCACTTCAAATAATTTGCTTCACACCCGCTTCTTTCCTTTACTTTAATTTGCTTTTTCAAAAGTTTCTTCTGCTGCCAATTTTTCTATCTTTTATGAAGATGAACCCAGCAACTCCTACATTTGTGAGCAGCTCCAACAGAAATCTGCTAAATGAATAATCTTGAGTCAATAAAAGCATATTCTGATGGACCCTGGCCGAGCCAGCTGCATTTCTGCCACTGTGAAAAGAAAAGCATGAATTTTCTCCTTGGAGGTAGAGCTAAAAAGCAGAAAAAGTTACCACGCATCCATTGATCCACTGTACATACATCACTGTTTCTCTGCTCTCAGCAATGCAATGTCAGTATAACCTTCTTTGTATAGCTGATGTGCAACAGCTCATCTCCCTGAAAAGCTCTGCTGTTGGCCTGGGCACAGGCTGAGGGTGCATCAGGCAGCGGCACTCAGCTTTTCTGGCTGGGGGACGTGTATCTGTTCCCAGAGGCTGGAGAAAGCTGTATACTGTGGCTTTTCTCTGGCCACGGGACCATGTTACAGGCCACATGTAGTGCAATCCTGCTTATGCACTGGGCTATTTTCCTAGCTTCCTTTCAGGAAAGTGGCTCCAGGTTAACACTCTTGATCTCAGGCGAAGCAGGAAAGCATGAGACACCGGAGCACCCGGACCCCGGCAGCCCCTAGGTAGGGCAGGGCCAGCAGGACGGCAGTGCTGCAGAGAGCGGGGAGCAGTGAGGCACTCAGCTCGCTCCTGCAACCCTGCCACGTACAGTCACCCAGGCAAGGACCACAGCCAAGTAAGGGACATATTTCAGTACTACCCTGCCTGCTGGCAGCTCTCTTAACCATAAGGGCAACAAGGATGCAGCCCTTCCTGCACAGCCGGGCAGATACCAGCGTATGACACACCAGGCCAGCAGGTAAAGGTGCTGACTCACAGATGATCCACCTTTTTTCAGCAAACTTCTCACTTACTGTAAATGAGTGCATACAGCCCACTTTCAGTTCCTCTAAGTGGCACTCCAAGTTTAACTCTGCCTTGGGCTCACCAGATGAGAAGATCACATCCATAATCTCAAGGTAATACCAGCTCTCTACTGCTACAGCTATTATTAAAATAGCCGTATCATGCCACAAGCGGGATTCAAAGTAATCAGGTTAAGGGGCTGAGTAGGTGGGAAGTGAAAGGGAACTTGCTGTAAAGATTAATAGCCTATGACTGCATGTGGGTGTAGAGATGTGTGGGTGGCAATGCACCCAAGAAATGGGCGGCTCTTGTTTATTCCGGTGGTTTCCTTCATTTTTGATGTCTGGATGGACAGAAACAATAAAGATATAATTCTGGTTAAACATTCATTTACTGTCTACTTAGAAAATACACCACTGAGCTAACCAAACAATATCTTCTTCCCATCGTATCAGTCCAAGGTCATATATATTGCCAGTAACTGCATTGTTCAAGCCTTGTCTTTGGGTTTGGTAGAGCACGTGTTCTCACAGGTCACTCACGCAACCGCTGGTAGATGAGGATGGAACCACCACTCCATGTCCTCAAACATTTTGTGTCCCTTTCCTGTCCCTTTCCTATGGATGGAGAGACCAGAGCTCTGCACAGAGCTCCAGAGATGACAATATCACAGTGGAGTTTCACCCCCAGTTCCTCTACTAAAATCTTCTGACATTCCACCTGCCCGTTCACAAAGGGAGGTGTGAAAATGATAGCAAGCACGAGAGAGCTTGGTCTGTCAAGAAATTCACAGATTTGGTGGGCAGAAGTGACCACCACCTGCATAACACCAAATGTCACCTGGGATTCAGGCCCTGCCTGTGGACAGAACAAGGGAAGGACTTTTATAAACATGCAGTATCCAGTAGCATCCTGGAAGAGCAGTGAGTTTTCAGCATGGATATGTACATGGCATCGATGTGGTGAGGGTCTCTGTATGCGTTTGGAGTGAGAAATCATCAAGAACAGACAGATACTCAGCATTAGGTGTTACCAGCAAGCTCACAACCAAACTCCACAGAAATTGTCACATATCTATGAACTTCTGACAACCTTATTAAAACAACTCTGTGGTTTGGGGAGAGAGAAAGCATACGTTAACGATAGGTCCAATCAAGAAATCTCATCTGAACACTAGCACATAACACTCCCACAGGTCCACACACCCGATTTCCAGGGAAATGGCCACAGCAAAGCAGTCATTGCTCCCAGAGTTTTCATACTTCCGTTTTCTCCAATTTGTGAGCTGCTTTCCTGATAGAAATGGCCAGCCGTTATCTCATCTCCGCAAAAATAGCTTCCTTTGCCAGACTAGCTTTCAGCACTTACTCACAGCCACTGGACAGCTAGGTCCCTATGCAAAACTTCTTCCAAACCTCAAAAGAACCCCCTCTGATCAATGCAAAACATTGATCCTGATTTGCATGTTTGAATTAGGCTTACACCCTGCCTGATGCTGCTCTGTTCCCTATTGCCCAAATGCCCTACCTCTGCAGATGTCCCAGTAGCAGGCAATGGCAGTCCAGCACCCCAAACGCATTAAGACCTCACCTAGATGGAGGGGAGGAAAGTAGTAGGATCTAACAGGGCAAATGCTGATGGGGAACACTGCCCTGAGCTCAACCAAGGGGAGTCTTCCCATTACTGTGGCACTGCATTAGGACAGGAGAGAGACAACAACTCTGGAAAGGAAGAGAATCGGGTACATTCTGACCATCCCTACATGACTTTACCAGGTATGGATACAAACTTTGCACTCCGAATTTCAAGGACTTCTAATGCAGCAATGACTTCTGTGACTTACTAACCTTCAGGTCAAAGCAACGTAATTTCACTTTCATCTGTTAGCAACTGAAAGCTCCGCATTTCATCCAACCCTGAGGCTTTCTGGAGTACAACCCCCAAGCCTAACCACAGCTGGAAATCACCAGCAGGGCCTGTTAGCTCAGGGAACTGATTGTGACTTGTGGCTTCTCTCCAGGTCACCGCCCAACACATTAGCGACAAAAAGTCACTGCCATCTATACGTGTTACCCGTCTTGCATACAATGAATTGGATGGTTTCTGCCTCACTGCCAATGGATATCCATCCACGTGCAAAGCCTGCAAGCATCTTTTCTGATGGGTGTAGTACAGACTTTCTAATGCTACTGGCTACCCCTCCACGTTGGCATGAAGGAACATTAGATGAGCAGCACAGAATAGCTTGCACTGCTGCTGCTTGTGCTGTAGTGGATCCACTAGTAGGAGAAAGTATCAGCCTGTAAAGCTGCGTGTCCAAAATCTCCCAGCAGCACTGAATTCAAGAAGAATGAGTTTGGGGCGTCACAGGAACCTGGTCTGAACTGTGACCCACTGACACAGAATTTGGTGGCTGCTTTCATTGGTTTAACAGTATCTGATAGGATTATGGGCAGCACATTTCCAGGCTAGCTAAGCTCTACACAAAGTACTACAAAAGAATATGGCAGTACTGGGTCTGTTGTTAGAGGTGACTCAGAGTCCACAGCAATACAATGCTTAGACTCTTCAGCAGATTTCTAAGCAACAAAACTTATCAATCTCTGTTATTTTAGGAGTGAACCGAAACCACTTTTGTGTTGATACACCACAAACCTCAACCATACTGTGATCATTGCTATGTTTTGCTAAGAAAGGCCCTGCTCCTTAAGTATTGTACTTGTACAGCAGCTTTTGTTGGCATTTCCTCACCCAGGCTGCAGTCACTCAGAGTATGGTGATTTCTGTGAATCTTCTAATCACCCTCGCTGGCTGCCTCT
The DNA here is from genome assembly GCA_013401315.1 of Balaeniceps rex. NCBI lineage: Eukaryota > Metazoa > Chordata > Aves > Pelecaniformes > Balaenicipitidae > Balaeniceps > Balaeniceps rex. The sequence continues at coordinate 77,196 of VYZW01002563.1, read as the reverse complement.
GAACGACTGCGCAGTTAGAAGTAATGTCAATGAAAGTAATGTGAATAGCAATTTTAAGGTCGAGCTTGACTTCACCAATTTGCCTATCTGGTAAATAAGAAGAGAAGCAAGAGTCAGAGCTAAAAACCTGTTCTGAGAATTGGTGCCAACCAATGCACAGCAGAGGCATGCAGTTGTTGGTTGTTTTTTTTCCCCAGACTGTTGCCTTTAGAAGAGCAGATACACCCATGTCTGGGATATCTTAGGTCTGTGTGCTAAAGTAGGCTTCCTGGGCACCTCTTTACCTCTTCAGACCCAGCCCCCTGCCCTCTGTCCCACCTCCTTCTCCGCACCATACAAAGAAAGCACCTCCATACTTTTTCTCCTTTTCCTCTATTCTTATATCCTTTTTCAGCTTTCCTTCATTTTTTATGCTGAGATCTTTACAGGCAACATCACCTTACCAATCCAGTGCTTATCCTCCCCTTCAACATCCAGCACATCCCACAATCTCTGACCTCAGCTGCAAACTCCAAGCAAAAGTGAACCAGCGACAGACCAAGGATAAGCTGCTTTCCTGCCACGCAGCTTGTCTCTCTCCAACTCACCACTCTTACGCTGCTATAGTGCTGGCTAACAACAGAGCTCAGGTCAGTGCAGGATTTTCCATCACGAGGAACACCTGCATCTGGGTTTAGGAAGAGCTTGCTGGCAGGGCTGCCTTGCCTTGCCTCACATGAGCCTAGTGATGCCACCTTCATTAAGAGCCTCATGAAAACCACAGAAGTACACTAGCAGGTGGATAGATTTCCTGTCTTTAACCATTTCCCCACTGTTTGCAGGATGAAGAGATACTTTGAAACAGGCCCATCACAGAGAATGTTTTGTGGGATTATATGGCTCCTGTGCCACCCGCCCTAAGTGTACCAGTGAACTGGGTCCCCACAAAGCAGGCAGGAGGGTGCAAGCAGAATTTGTGCTAGCAGTCATATCCCTGCCAGACTTTTATCTCCAGCATCGTTTTTCATTGCTTCCCTGCTAGAGCTCCACTGGTGGCAGTCACTGCTGGACAGCTAACATAGGGGAAGCTGTCCCTGGTGATTTTTCTGCCCTGTCATCTACACTTGGTCTGAGAAAAAGCAGATATCATGGTGGTTAAAATTCAAGTGACAGGACATAGACTACCCTCCCATTCCAACTCCTGCTACCACATCTGATGGGAGAAGGAATGGGAAACAACCAGGAAAAAGGCTCATAAAGGCCTTGCCAAAAATCTCGAATAAAAAAGCTACATCTAGGAACACTTTAAAGCTGGAATTAGTCCTTGCAAATGAATGCTCACTGTTTTCATCAATTTGAAGAGTTAGCAGAAATTAATCAGCTGTGAATTGTTTCTAAAATGAGATAAGAAGCAGCACTCGTCCGCAGGGAGAATGCAGCAAGCATGAAATGAAACACAACACGAAAATGTGGCCAAAACTCTTAAACGGGAAAACAAGCAGGCACCAAAATAAGCAGTTGTACAATATATTGTGTAAGGTGCCTTCACTGGGCAATTCATGAACAGAATAAAATATTTCCCAGTACGTGAGATAAAGCATCCCAGGTGATACTCCCTAAAGACTTGAGCTGCCACTGTGTACATTTCAAGACTGAAGGCTAAAGCCTCTGCTAGATCCTAGATAATAAACACACTGGACATCTAAATTGTTATAGATCTTGGCATTTGACCAGCAAAATGTCCATGTAAAACCGTATGCCAGTAAATCTGCCTTCTGCTTTTAAGCTGATTATTCAAGGGTTAACTATGAGATTCCCTAATGAATTAATAAAACCCAGACATATTTTAAAAGCTATTGATTCATCACAATATCTGTTTTGGAGCATTCTGAATGTATAAACAATAAAATGGGAATGCTTTGTAACCTACAAAGAGTTTGTTAGTTGTGGTATATGTCATTTGAAACATTCCTTCCTCTACCTTTGCTGAAAAGCTCCAGATTTTGTAAGGAATGGGCCTAAAACAGAATCTTGCATTAGAGTCTCCTTCCCCCAAGGTTGAAAGGGTGCTCAAAATCCAATCCCCAGTGCACAACCTGATTTTACCAATTAATCCATCCAGCATCATGATTGTGGTACAGATCCCTGTCTTAATCCAGATTAATCTGGGATCAGCTTGCACCCTTTCTGGGTTGTAGCAATGCCTTTTACTCAGGTGTCCTGCTGCGGCATAAGGAAGGTTTCAATGGAAGGAGTACCAAAATGCAAGAAAACTGCAAGGCTGTATTTCTTTATACCTTGTAGCTAGGTCTGCAAGTTTTGTCACAAGGATTGTGCTCTTGCTGGAACTGGGACACTCCCGATCCTAATCTCATCCAGACATCCCAAACACTGACCAGTGGCTGATGCTCAGAGATGTCACCCTTTGCTCCCAGCTCTGCCACAGGCTGCTGTGCATCAGGGCAAACCACATCGTCCCTGCTCTACTCAGGCACTAAGGAAGGGATTAATCTCACCTCACTTCAGCTTTCTAAAAATTAGGGGTGTCACCTGATCTAGTCATGCAGGTTCCTCTGGAGTCAATGGAGAGAGCAGGGTTTCTGCAGGTGATGATTCATCCTGCCTAGCACAGAGTCCCCTCCGAGGATGAGCGATATGGTCCCATCTCTCAGTGTTGACTCAAGAGGAAATGTAGATAATTAACGTAGCCTATATACCTATCACACAGCTAAAGTCAGGTGAGACAAATCCCATCCTAACCTCTGAGGAGAAGGGTTTCCCACCCTGGGTTTGTGTATGTACGTACAAGAAGAACCACACAGAATGGCTGCATGCCTCGCTCCAGGCTTTTGAACAAAATAGCACGTCAGCCTTACCCAATTGTTAATCCCCCCATCATGACAGCTACATCCCCTCCAGGATGGGATGGATGCTGCTGTCTGCCCTCCTGCAGGTGACCTGGTCACCTGGGGAGACTTTAGTGGTTGCGCCCCTTAAGCAGCCTCTGACAAAGGGCACTCAGTGACAGAAGCCTTCTTGATCCCACCCTGCTGGCTAAGGGTGGCAGCACAGCCCTACATAAGAGCACTGAAGAGCCTGACGGGGAGTCCCCACAGTTGCTCAGCTCAAGAAAGGCTCCTCTGTAGGCTGTGAAGGAGCATCTCCATGCCTTTCCATGGGCACGGAGTGGGAGGAAGGAGTCGGTACCCGTGCCCTCATTGTTTTGCATCATTTCACACTCACAGATGAAGCGTTTATTGCTCATCCATTTGGGGCTCACTATGTGGTCAAGTACCAGCCTTCTTCAGTCTGCTAAATTACCTGATGAAACTTTTGATTTAAAGAATACAGCCTGGAGCCTCCATAGCTCTTAGCAGCCAACTAGATCTGCTGTCACATATGACTGACAAGATATTTATGCTGATGGGTCAACAGACAGACAGACAGATTCATTAATTTTCTTCTCCCTTGTCCCATTATCTAAGCCCCTGTACCATCCACAGCCACTGGAGTGAATGTTCATTTCTATTCCATTGTCATACTAACTACTGCTCTAGTTTAAGTATTCTTTTGAACCCCAAGAACAATGTGCGCAAGGCGCAAATCCATCCCGCTCCTCCATGGCTAAGTAGGGCCATTAGACAGGAGAAACAATAGAAACGCAGCGGGTGCTCTGTGTTTGCTCCCTGCATGGCCGCACACAAAGACAAAAAGCGAGGAGGGCTGGATGGGCCAGGGATGGGTATTGGATACCCTGATGCACTCATTTTCCCAGCATCCCCAGATCACAAAGGAAAAGAGGTTTCGCATGGGCCTACAGAGGCTACATCAGTCACTGGGCACAGGACCTCATTGTCTGGTTTGTTTTGTTTCCCTGAACAATATGTCACATATTTACTTTCCTCTTGGAGGGCTGATGCTAGCATAAAATCATCACCACGTTATGTCAAAATGTCAGCATGCCACATCACCACATCTCCACATGAGGCTGCCTCATGGGCCCCCACTAGGATTTCTGCATCCAATCATTTCCCATAAGCAGTGTTTGCAGGATGTGAGATCTTCTTAAAATAGGACAAACCCAGAAATCCTGGAGCCGGTGGCAGCCCTCGCTCATGTCTCTGTCTTGAGTGACTCCATCTGGACAATCCAGGATTGCTTTTGATGGGCTGTGGAAGCAGCTGCTCCTGGTTAAAATCTTTTTCACTAGAAATAAATAAATATGCTGCGGATAAAAAGTCAGGATGGTCTTTCTCTCTCTCCAGTCATTAGCAAGTTTTACCTCCAGTGAAGGGATTTTAAAATGGATTTTCTTACTTAAGTGGCCAGCTGTATTTTAAATACCAGTAACTTTTACCAGTGTGCAGCTCTGAGAAGTTAACAACTGCCTTGCTGCAGCTTATCCTGGTGCACAAGCAGGTGCAACTCCACTGAGTCCCACAGACCTTCTCCTGCCAGCACTGGCCTCCACATCTCTCCAGAAATTCACTCTTGGGCATTCGACAGCTTCTGCCCAACGCTGGGCTACCGGCAGAGTGAGGAAAGCAGAAAAGCTCAGCAAGAACCTGGTGCGGCCACCACGCCTGATGGCAGCACACACCCTGCTACGAGGGACCAGCCCGGAGTAGGTAGATACCACCGGGGTGACGCGTGTCATCGACCTCCGCTGGGTGCAGGGTTGGATGCTGTGCACCTCCGGCCGCTCCAGAAGCGCTTCCCAACGCCCCCCTCCACTCTCCTCTCGGTCCTGCCCTGCTGGGACAGCCTGTGTGGTGGCTGCGCCGAGGCCGTACGCGTCTGACTCCGGGATTTGCTCTGCCAAATCTCACATGCCAGAGGTCTGAGGCTTCTTCCTCCGACTGTCTGAAGCGAGCGCCACAATGCTGGGCCCCTACCAAACATCCCGTGGGCTCGGTGTGGGGGACGGGAGAGGAGGGACTGGTCACACAGGCGGAGCATGGATTCATGCCACTCCCCGGGGGAAGGGTTAAAACTGCCTTTTACTGTTTTTCTGTGACAGATCTCTTTACTCAGTGCTATATAATATAGCCCCAAACATATTCTAAGTAGCCAAGGGCTGCCCGGCCATCTGTTTGAAGACACAGACCTTCTGAGGCAGGAGTTCCCAAAGCCTGGCCCATGGGACATTTACTATGGAGCCTGCAAAGGGAATTTTTCCCCTTTAGGAAGCCAGCCTGTACTTGTTTTCTTATGCTGCTTCAGGCCAGTGTCCCATCCATGAATGTTGATCCATACATGACTTGTATATGAACAAAAATGTGGGAACCTCTGCTCTAAGTGAGACACCTCCATCCTCTTCAGCTCTCCCCTGCCAATCTCACCCACAACTCTGAGGTTCAAAAGAAGAGAAAGATTTGGTCATCTCCCGGGTACCTACTCTCAGTTCCAGCCATAGCTTTCAGGGGTGCTTTTTATGAGAAACCCCAATTTTATCCAGCTATCTCAGGTAAAAGTGCCAAATGGCTGCATGACTTTCTTGCTGACTTTCAAAGGAAATTAGGATTTTACAGCCAGGTGCATTTGCAAATGGTATCCATGGCCTGCACTGAATTAATTAAGAAAGAAGCAGACCCACGTAGCTGAAATACGTACATATCTATAATTATTTTTTTTGTATTACATGTTTCATTTCATGTATTTATTCAGATTTAAAGCACTAAAGGTGCCTTTCAAAGGCACCTTTCAAAGGCTCTAGGCACTCCCAGCAAAATAAATTATACGACAAACGCAGTCAAACAAAATCCCAGCAGTACCGAAATCGACTCCTCCGGAGGAACTCGGCCAGCCCAGCGCTGCTCCCTTCCTCCATGAGGAAACTGCCCCATAACTTCCCCGTGTGGTATTACTCACTCCACCTTCTCACGACCCCAGCAATGCAGTTTTCCCTCCCCTGAGACCTGCGGGGTGACATCTAGAGAGATCCACCTTTCTGCCTCAGCTCGGCTTAGTGTGGAGCGTGTTGTGGGGTAGCCAGAGGGAAACCCAAGGTTTGCCCCAGCGTAGGGCAAAGCAGCGCATGGGTGAGCACCCGCCTCGCTTTGCTCTTGCTGCCAGGGACTGCGGCATGGCTACAGCTGAGAGACTGGGAGGCTCGGCCACGATGCCCAGCAAGGTGGCCCCTTAGGGAGGGCTGAGCCCTGCCAAGCAAGTAGAAGGATGGGGCCCCTCGTCACACAAGGTCCCTGTAAGGGTGGCCCAAGGCAGCCTTGCCCCATGCCATGGGGTGGTGAACCACACAGGCCGCAGAGTGTCTTTGTGTCCTTAAACCACAAAATCCCTTAAAACGTGCGAAGTTAACACAAAAGCCCTTAAAACGTGGGAAGTATTTGTTGGTGAGTAAAATAAGAGGGAACCAGAAATGTCACAAGCTGCCCCCATGCTTGTGACCCGCAGGAATCCCAGCGCCATGTGTACAGCTGCCGGTGGGCTGTGGGTCAGCCACGATGTCGCTCCCCGGGCGTTCAGAAACCGCGGCGTTAAAGAAGGGGAGAGTGGTGGGGTTAGCGTTTAAAAAAAAAAAAGTTAAAAAATCAAATTTAAGAAAGCGCTTTTTAATGTTTTCTTTACTTTTCAGCTCTACTTGCTGCCCCAGCAGAGGGTTTCCACCAAGGTGAAGCCCCGGGCTGGGCGACTGTGCTGGTGGGGCGCGGGGCCGGGGTAGAGGTTTGGAGCTGCTGTGGCATCTGGCATGAAAAAATGTCCCGGGAAGCTGTTACATTAAATGGCCAAATCGATTTATTGAATGGCAGGTGTTAGCTACAAACAGATGGAGAACATAAAGGCGTAAGCAGGCATTTGTATGGAAAAGAAGCCATCGATTTGTAGCCAGAGTCTCAATAGTGATCGTTACAGCCTGTGACAGAAATGCTCTCGGTTTTTACGGGCTGGGCGCGGGGCGACGAGGGGAGNACGCGGCGTGGCCGGCCGGCCCGTGGCAGCGCCCGCGCGGCAGATGAGGCACGCGCCGGCCTCATTACAATGAGAATGGGCAGGCTGGAGGAGCCATGTGGCAGCAACAGTTTGCAAATCCCCCCTCCTTCTGTGCAAATCGGGAAACATTTCCAAACATTTGTACCCCAAATCGACCACATTAACACCCCTCGGAGCGGCGCTCCCTGGAGGGATGCTCCGCGCTGCGGACATTTAGGCAGAAACAAAACAAGCAAGGGGGATTTTTTTTTTTCATTTTCTTTTCTCTTTTTTTTTTCTTTTTCCTTAGAGGCTCTCGGTGCGTGTCAGCGCTGAATCGATGCGCAACTTTCTAGCTAAGGGGTTTAAAAGCCATGGGGGAACCCGGCTGGCAAAGTGGGGCTGTGCACGGGGACGGGCTGGCGAGCGCTGAATAAACGGGCGAGTCGCTCCCTGAGGGATCAAAAAGGCGACCAGCGGAGCCAGCCCCAAAACGCGGAGCCGAAAAGCAAGAAACGCTACCGAGAAAGGCGCGCAAGGTGCATAATAAAATATCCCGCTCGTACCGGCGCTGGGATGCTGTACGACAAATTCGATCAAGCGCGGAGCAGCCCGCGGGGCTCGCAGTTTGCGAGCAGCCGCTTTGCGAGGGATTTCTCGGCGCCCCACGGCCCCGGGGGGAAGGGGGGACAGCTCCCGGGGAAATGCAGGAAGGTGCTGGTGCGCTGCTCCCCGCCTCTGCGGACCCCCATCCGCTCCAACATGAGTGCGGAGAAGGGGGAGGCGGGTGGGCAGCGGCTGGCGCTGAGGGCGGGGGTGGGGGGGCGTGAGCAGCGGTGCCCCCGCGGGGGCCCGGGCATCCGCACGGCTCCCCCGGCACAGGGAAAGGCTGGGGCCGGGGGGTGGTCCCCCCCAGGTTAGGAGGAAGGGGAAGACGCGGGACACCGCCAGCCAAGCTTGACCCGGCCGGGAAGCCAGGCCAGCCTGGCTGTGGCTTCGTGCTGCCTTAGGGGACAGCCTGGGATACCGGGGAGGCAGGGGCAGCCTCCAGCGCGGGCGTGTCCCCTTCCAAAAACCCCGTGGATTTTTGGGGGGTTTCCAAAAACCGGCGTGGCCGGAGCACCAGGCAGGTCCTGCCCCGGCCGCAGGTACAGGTGCTCCGTATCTGCAGAACCTTGAAAGCAGCCCAGCAGAAGCCGTGTAGAAAGCAGCCGGTGGCTGCGACATTACCGGGAGCCCCTCACGCACAGACCCATCCCCGCGGGAGCTTCCCCCGTGGGGCGGGCAGGTTAGAAAATACGGAGCTACCAGAAAGAGGGAATAGCGGGGCCGATGGCGGGAGGCGCGATGCAGGTGCTCCTGGCTGGGTTTGTGCGGGCGACACTGAGACCTTCGCAGCCCCCTCCTCCCCGGGGTCTGCAGCCTGAGAGCAGCAGGACACGCGTGGCAGAAAGGAGCCGTGGGGGCCTCGGGCAGGTCCCGGGGCGGGAGGCGGGGAGGGGGGGAACGCTGGACGTCCCCGCCGGGAACGGAGGAGGGCACGGGGGCTCGGGGGGGGAAGGCTTGGGCAGGCTGGCACCTTTCACCCGCCCGGAATTAATTAACGTTGTCTCGTTAGCGAGATGCGTTTGGCCTGGCCACGCGTGTGCTGAGCCGGACCAACCTGGAGATAAACCGGCATCAAATGGGGCGCGAAAAGGGGAGTGGGGGGGAGCGCCCTGACCTCGAGTAAGCGAGCTGGAGAGATGGGGAGCGGGGTGGAAAGGATGGGGAAGCGGCCATCACCGGGCACGTCCGGCCGCTGCCCGGCACCCCGGCGGGGGCAAAGCCGGGGGCTCTGCGGGCCCGGCTCCCCCCGCCCCGAGGACGGGCGGACGCCCCTGGAAATGAGCCGAGGGTCTTGAGGGAGGTGGCTGCGCTGTTGCTCTCCAAAGCGACCCGGGAAGGCGCGTTGGGCACAGGGAAGGAGTTTGCAGGAGTTGCGCTTCTGATCTGCCCTCGATCGACTTTCAGGCTCAGCAGTTTGATGCCATTAATGCAACTTTTTTTTTTTTTTATCTAAACTCCGTGTGCGTGTCAACATACAGCAGGTGGTTTATTATATTCCCCGGTTATTATTTTATTACGGGCTCTTTTTATAGCTGCAATCACAATAATGCCCTGGAGTTTCGAGGAGGATTGTACGTCTGTTTTGCACCGCTCACTCGAGCTTCTGAAAATATTTGTTTTTGGGGGGGGGACGACGACACGTGGGGAGCTGGAGCGACTATTGCTCCTACCGGGAACGAGCGAAACTAGGTGCAAAGTTTGACTTGAAAAAGTCAAGCGGGCCGGGGAGCGCTTGGGGGGGCTTGCACCCCACTTGCCAGGTTTTGAGGAAGGCGAAGGTGGGAGCGCTTCCCCAGCCGCCAAGGTGCACGCCGCCAGGACCGCAGAGAAGTTGGGCAGAGCTGTGAAAAGCAGAGATCAGCTTGTCTTGCTTTAACCTACATTAGCTCCGGGTCCATATGGTAGATGCTGCCTGTGGATCCTCAGCACCAAAGCGAGGCCCTATTCTTGCACGCCGCCCTGCTTGTGCCAGATGGTGCCTGGACCAAGTGGCCATGCGTGGGGTGGCTCTGGTTAGCCTAATAAACGTCCAATACAAGTCAAAAATCAAAACACACACATACTAACATCTGCTAGAGCCTGCAGTACCCAGCTAGCCTTTCAATACTGAATTAAAGAGCCCCACAGCCCTTCTGTTCCCCTAGGTTAGACACTCATTACCATTTATCAAGCACTGATGTTATCTGGCCTCTCATTTTATTTAGTACCGAAGCTATTAGCATCAGATTTGATTTTGACAGTTGACGCTGCTGCTGGTAAAGCCGGGATCTGGCCAGGCGGATCGCTGCAAAATTCCGAGTTCATCAGCGGCGACACATTCCTCCTTCCCACTTGTTTACGAGGCCGAGACAAAAGAGCTCGTCGCCTGTGCCTCTGCCTTGCAGTTATCTCCACCACGGACAGGGCTCCCGTCCGTGCCGGCCGAGGCCACGCACACGGACACGCACACGCAGCCCCCAGGCGCCAGACGGGCCACTCTGGACGGAGCCAGGCCAAGGGTGCCCGGCCCCGGGTGCAGCCCCCCGACATAGCCAGCGCTTGTGCCCCCCCCGGCTCCGGCTTTCCCCGGCGCAGCGGGGACCAGAAGAAGTTTTAATCCCGCTTTTGGCGGCGCCCCCGATTCCTGGCCTGGCCCCCTCCGCAAACCCTTCCACAGCCACGCGCGTTGATGCGACGGCACCGTTCACGGCGGCGGCCGGTGGCGGCTGTGTCCGTGGCTTTCCCCCGCAGAAAGCTCAGCTGTTTCCCCGCGGAAGCCGTGCCGTGCCCTTCCTGCCCTCCCGGGCCGACCCCAGCGTTTGGCCGCACACGGGCCCTGATCGCCTCCGGGCCAAAGCTGGGTTCTCGGAAAAGCGGCTGCTTTGCTGGAAATGCACGGGGGAGCGGGAGGGCCGGGGACGTTTAGCTGGGCTGCGCCCTCCCCATGCTGCCTCGCCTCCAAACAGGCCAGATCCCCGGCTTGCCTTCTTTATTGCCACACCCCCCCCCCAAAAGAGCCCGGACCGAGGAATTAACGCTGCAAGAAAAGACCCTTTGGGAGAGCGCAGAAGCTCAGGGGCGACCCGCAGCGCGCTGCGCCTGGGCGCTGCTCCCCAGGTGATCCACGCCGGGAAGATCCGCAGCCTGGCGAGCCGGGCGCTGGCATAGAGGTGGCAAGACCTCATTACCATACAGCTGAGGGTTTATCTCTCCCTCCCCCGCCCCCCCGGCCTCCCATCCATTTAACAAGCTGAAATAAAAAGCCACATGAAAGGCCTTCTCTGTGCTTGGCTTTAATGAGGGACACGCGACCCAACAATAAGCGCACGCTGCAATCAGGCCAAGGGCTTTACTGGCACACGCCAGACCGCAGCCCGGCTGCAGCCCGGCACCGGCCACTGCCGAGCAGCTTGACACGGCCCGCGGCCCCCGCTCCCGCCTCGCTTGCCTGCCTGCCTGCCTGCGAGCGCCCGAGTCTCTTTCCCCTTGCCTGTGTTTTTGGGGGGCCGGGACAGCAGCAGGGTAGCCGGGCACCGTCCCCGCCGCCGGCCCGCCAGCCTCGGCCACCTCGCTTCAGCGCTCGTTTGCCACCGATTTCGGAAGGGCGACCGAGCGCCTGCAGTCCCCCGCCATGGCCCGTCTCCCTGCCGTCACCCGCCCCGCGTGCCCCCTTCCTCGGGTGGGTTTCGGCGCATCGCCGTTAGCCGGGGTCAGCAATAACGCCGGGGGCGGCAGCCGGTGCGCCGGGCCCGCGGCACGGCCACCCCCGGAGCAAGCCGCTGCGCCCGGGAGGCGGCGGCGGGGCCGTCCCTGGAGCCCGCCTGGGCGGGCAAGCACCGTTTTGCTTTTGCTTTCCAGCTGGGGCCGGCCCTCGCCGGGCAGGGCAGCTCCCGCTCGCCGGCCCGGCCGCGGCTGCGGGGCGCAGCGCCGCGCTGCCCCGTCCCGTCCCGGGAAGCGGCCGGGGCGAGGGCGGGCGGGCACAGACCTAGCGATCGGGGGGGGGCGGGGAGAAGCAAACAAACAAACGAGCGTGTTTTTTTTAAACATTTCATCCTCTATTGTTCGGCCGCGCTGGAAGGCTGCTCTGTGGAGAGGCGCCTGATTTTCGAGGGAACTCTCCCCGTGTGAGCGCCGTAAATATCTCAACAGATGCTTGGCTTGCTCGTAATCAGCTCGGCTCCTCGGCGGTCAGCGCGGCAGCGGCGGCAGCAGGGTATTAATTCGGGATATGAGGGCTCTCCGCAACATTTGGTTCTTTTTTCCAGAAAGGAAAGATGGAAAAGGGGAGGGATCGGCCGTGAGTCTGACTGACAGTTTACATAATGAGCTTGTGAGGATGCGAGGCAACTATATAAACAGCTCGAAGGGAAGCAAGTTTTCCATTTACTGAGCGCTGTGAGCACCGGTGGAAGGAGGAGCGGTTCCACGCTAAGCACTCCCCTCCGCGTCTCTCACCAAACCCACCCGGCTTTGGAGTTTATAAAGGCGACGACAGCGACCAGAGGTCGGCGGTTGGCTGCAGGATTAATTCCCAGAAGGGGACGGATCGACACCTGGATTTTTACCTTCCAATTTCTGCTGGTGCTCGGGGAATATTTGGAAGAGCAGGTTGCTCCGGGAGAATCGCCGCGACGCCTCTCTTTTCTCCCTCAACCGAGAGGCGCTTGCTTGGACCATTTGAGGAATACAGGAGGAAAACTAAACCCACTAAGAACTGGAAGCTTGAATAACACAAGGATGACAGCCTTGCGCATCTCTGGCTTGACGTTTCTGTTAATGATTTTGCAGCAGGTAATCGCACATCGCAAAAAAAAAAAAAAAGGGTTCGCGAAATGTAAAGTGGGTGCTGGAAGCCAAGTTTTCATGGTAAAGCCGGGGTAAGGTCTGATTTGGCTATTTTGTGTGTCTCCCCTTTGTGCAGAGGGTGTCCGGCTCTGGCGTCTTCCAGCTGGAGCTGCACGAATTCGTGAATAGCCACGGGTCTCTGGCCAGCGGGAAGCCCTGCTCCCCCCACTGCAGGACCTTCTTTCGCGTTTGTTTGAAGCATTTTCAGGCAGTGGTCTCCCCGGGCTCCTGCACTTTCGGCAGCATCATCACCCCGGTTCTGGGAATAAACTCCTTCAGCATCAAGGATACAGAGAGATTTGACAGCCCCATTAAGTTGCCCTTTAACTTCACGTGGCCGGTGAGATTCCACTTTAAACCCGATTGCGGTGGTGGGGCAGGAGGGCGGCAAGGGAAGGCTAATCGCAGCGCGCTGTTAATCTGTAATGTAAACAGACTACTTTCGCCTTTAGACTTATTTCCAGAACTTCCTTTAAAGAAAAAAAAAAAAAANCTTTAAAAAAAAAAAAAAAAAAAAAAAGCAAAGCGATGAAAAAGCGCATCTAGCCCTGAAGCACTTGGGATAATAGATGTTATTAAGAGGAATAAAAGCAAAGGGGGGCGGGGGTGGATCCGCGGTCTGTAGGAGGGAGAGAGGGAAGCGCGTAGCCGCGGGGAAAGTGCCGATGCGGGGCCCGGCGGGCCGGGGCGGGTGCCGGGCGGCGGGGCGGGGTGCGAC